>CABHPH010117541.1:27932-39856 GCA_902168325.1 Peromyscus nudipes | reverse complement strand
TTATTTCAGAGGTTGCTTGTTGTGCTGGCTGGGACTTTCAGGTACAACATTGGGGAGGTTAAGATCAAACATCCTCACCTTGTTCCCAATCTTAGGAAGAATGCTTTCACTATTAGCATGATATTTCAGGTGGTTTCTTTCCCCCTCCTCCCTTCTTTTTCTTTTTTTTTTTTAGATCCCTTTATCTAGGGAAAGTTTCCTCTGCTTCCGTTTACTGACCTTTCTTCCCCACAATGTCCTCTCCCCCACATCCACCCCCTGCCTGTTTTTTCTCTTCAGGTGAAGGGGGGTTTGTTTCCCATGAATATCAGCCAGCCATGGTATATCAAGTTGCAGTGAGGCGAGGCACCTCCTCTTCTATTAAGGCTGGATGAGGCAATCTGGTGGGAGGAACAAGCCCCCAAAGCAGGCAACAGTCAGAGACAGCCCCTGCTCTCACTGTTAGGAGTCCCACAACAAGACCAAGTTACACAGTTGTAACAAAATGCAGAGGGCCTATGTCAGTCCCATGCAGGATCCCTGGTTGTGGTTTTGATCTCTGTGAGACCCTGTGAGCCCAGGTTAGTTGGTTCTGTGTGTTTTCTTATGGTGTCCTTGACCCCTCTGGCTCCCACAATCCTCCTCCTCCCTCTTCTGCAGGATTCCTCCAGCTCCACCTAATGTTTGGTTGTGGGTCTCTGTCTCTGTTTCCATCAGTTGCTAGGTGAAGCCTCTCTGATGACAGTTGAGCTAGGCATCAATCTATGAGTGTATCAGAATATCACTAGGAATCATTTCATTGACTTTGTCCCCCCCAAGTCCTGTTTGGTTCTATCCTAGGTCTCTGGGGTATACCACCTCTGGATCCTGGCCCTCATGGGTAAGTTCCCTCTCAGGGTATGGGGTCTCCAACTGGGCCAGTCATTAGTTGGTCACTCCCACATTTTCTGCACCATTTACCCCAGCACATCCTGTAGGCAGGACAAATTGTGGGTTGAAGAGTTTGTGTCCCAGTCCCTCTGCTGGAAGTCTTGCCTGGTTACAGGAGATGACTGGTTCAGGCTCCATATCCTCTTTGCTAGGAGTCTTAGCTAAGCTCACTCTCATAGATTCCTGGGAGTTTCTATTGCTCTAGGTTTCTAGATCATCCCAGAGATGTCCCCAGATTCCAATTATCTCTCCCTTGTACTGTCTCCCTCCATTGTCCCATCCCCTCCCCCCCTCGCCTGATCCCTCCTTTTCCATCCCCATCCCCCCTACCAGTCTCCTCCTCCTGTCCACTGGCCAGGTCCATTCTGTTCCCCTTCACAGTACAATTCATGCACCCCCCCATGTGAGCCTTCCTTGTTACTTAGCTTCACTGGGTCTGTGGATTGTACCATGGTTCTCCTTATTATAGCTGATATCCACTTGTGAGTGAGCACATACCATATTTGCCTCTCGAGCTGGGTTACCTCATTCAGGATGATCTTTTCTAGTTCCATCCATTTGCCAGCAAATTTCCTGATGTCATTGTTTTAACAGCTGAGTAATAACTCCATTGTGTCAATGAGCCACATTTTCTTTGTCCATTCTTCAGTTGAAGAACATCTAGGTTGTTTCCAGTTTGTGGCTATTACAAATAAAGCTGCTATGAACATAGCAGAGCAAATGTCCTTGTGATATAGTGGAGCATCCTTTGGGTATATGTCCGGGAATGGTATAACTGGTTCTTGAGGTAGATTGATTCCTAAATTTTTCTGAGAAACCACCATATTTATTTCCAAAATGGCTGTACAAGTTTGTACTCCCACCAGCAGTGAAGGAGTGTTCCCCTTGCTCCATATCTTCACCAGCATGAACTGTCACTTTTGTTTTTGTTCTTAGCCATTCTGACAGGTATAAGATGGAGTCTCAGTGTTGTTTTGATTTACATTTCCCTGATGGCTAAGGATCCTGAACATTTCTTTAAGTGATTCTTGGCCACTTGAGATTCCTCTGTTGAGAATTCTCTGTTTAGATATGTATCCCATTTTTTAATTGGATTATTTGGCTTGTTGATGTCTAGTTTCTTGAGTTCTTTATATATAGTGGATATTAGCCCTGTGTCAGATGGGTTGGTGAAGATCTTTTCCCATTATGTGGACTGCTGTTTTGTCCTTTTGACAGTGTCCTTTGCCTAACAGAAGCTTTTCAGTTTCATGAGGTCCCATTTATTAATTGTCAAACTCAGTGCCTGTGCAATTGTTGTTCTGCTCAGGAAGTTGTCTCCTCTGCCAACGCCTTCAAGGCTATTCCCCACTTTATCTTCTATCAGGTTCAGTGTATCTGGTTTTTTGTTGAAGTCTTTGATCCATTTGGACTTGAGTTTCATGCAGGGTGATAGGTATGGATCTATTTGCATTCTTTTACATGCCTACATGCAATTAGACTAGCAACATTTGTTGAAGATGCTTTCTTTTTTCCACTGTGTAATTTTGGCTTCTTTGTCAACAATCAAGTGTCCATAGGTGTGTGGATTAAGTTCTGGTCTTCATTTGGGTTCCATTGATCCACCTGTCTGTTTTTATGCCAATACTATGCAGTTGTTATTACCATTGCTCTGCTGTACAGAAGTTCTTTTATTGAGTAAGGTTGTTTGCATCTATGCCCATGTACAATATTACTCTAGTTTTATTTCATTATTATATCTTTGTCTGGTTTGGGATCCAGAGTGATCCTTTCTAAAATTAGCTCTCTTCCTTGATTTTCCCTAAACACTTTTTGAGATTCTTAAATTGGGAGAATTTGTAAATTCTCTCAGTCAAGCTCGTCAAAAGACAGAAGACAGAAACCACACCAGAAAACACTTAACACAAAGGATGATAACTAGCCATGTGAAGTAAACTACTAAGAATGAAAAGAACTCTAATGGACTTCAAGAATCAGCCAGGCCTGGCAGTCTATGCCTGTAATCCCAACACCCAGGAGGCTGAGGTAGGGGGAGCTTGAATTAAAAAACAGCCTGTGCTGTATAGTAGAACAGTATCTCATCTCCACCTACTTCTGTTTTTAAAAAAAGGCAAGAAAATCATCAATAGAGGCCAGCTACTTTCTTGGATGCAGTGGCCTACCAAGGACAAAGGAAAGACAGATTTGGTAGAGGTCTTTTCCACAGACTAGTGTTTTTGGCTCACACTGAAGATGGTTTAACTGCAGCCCTGAAGGTCTGGAAGTTTACTGAGATGCATACTGGAACTGGCAAGGAGACACAAGAAAAGGACAAAATGCCAAACATTAAAAGTCTCTGAAAAGTGTTAGGTCATTGTAATGCTGTTGATGCATAAGGGCAGAGCTCATTTCAAAGGGAGTAGTAGTTTATTTTTGAGCAAAATATGAATGACTACAGCCCAGAAACCTTTAGGTTTTCCTAAATCTCATGTTCTTGTGGGATAGTATTTTCATTAAGTTCTTATAGTAACAGAACAACAGAAGTTATCAATCAAGGCACTTTTAAAGATAAATTGGTGGCAACATCAGTGAATGGGTTACAGCAAAGTGGGGAAGTTCTCAGATATGGGCCCCAGCTGCTATCTGATGACATTCTTAGTCTGGATTGGTGGAATCCAGGGTCTGTTCATACAACCTTAAAAGGATTTAATTTGTTGGTCACAAGGATGTTAAGGTCAAACTGTAGGGAAAAGGGGCTGGCTAAAGAAACCCGCCCTAACCCTGAAGCCCAGAATTAGGCAAGGATGGCTCAGATAAAGCCAGTGAGAGAAACACAGTTTAGCTCAGATCAGAGCCATCTCTGCTCCTGTCCAACTGACTTGTGAAATCAACCAGTCACAGAGCAGGACAGCAGAATCCTGGCCCTAGGGCCCAGGACCAGGGAAAGAAACACAACCTGTGTTTGGGATCTGGGCCAGAGAAATGAACCAAGGAAATATGCCCTGACTTTGAAACCAGTACCAAAGAAACACTCTTGGCCCCTAGAATCAGAGTCAGTGAATGAAATGTGCCCTGGCCTTAGAGGTAGTGTCAAAAAGCTAAGTAAGGCCAGTGAGAGAAACACAGTTTAGCTCAGATCAGAGCCATCTCTGCCCCTGTCCAACTGACTTGTGAAACCAACCAATCACAGAGCAGGAAAGCAGAATCCTGGCCCTAGGGCCCAGGACCAGGGAAAGAAACACAGCCTGTGTTTGGGACCTGAGCCAGAGAAATGAACACTTTATCCCCAAACCCAGAACCCAGGAAATATGCCCGGACTCTGAAACTAGTACCAAAATAACACTCTTGGCCCCTAGAATCAGAGTCAGTGAAAGAAATGTGCCCTGGCCTTAGAGGTAGTGCCAAAAAGCCAAGAAAGGCCAGTGAAAGAAACACAGTTTGGCCCTGAAATCAGGGCCATCTCTGCCCCTTGCTCACAAAACTGGCCAATCCCTGGGCAGAAAATAAACTAACCAATCACAGTTGGCTCCATCCCCTAGACATCCTATATAAACCACCCTGCCCAGTCAGTTGTGAGCTGTTCTCTCTACCCTGGTAGAGGCAGCTACTCTCCTGGACTACTCCTTCCCAAATAAACCTCTTTCTCAAAAGAGTTTTGGATGAAGACCTTCATTCACTGGTGCATAGAAGAACCTTGTTGGGACATCCCATAGTGGGCTGAGCAAGAGAGAGCTGATAACACTGAGCCAGAGATTGTGGCTCTCCAGGAGAGAAGCAGGATTGCTGTGTCCCGCGGGGAGACCATCCCCCATCACACCAGGTTTATCCTGACTTTCCCAAAGAGTCAGGATACCCTTCCTTGCTGAAGCAGTTCCAGGCCTGACTCTCCCAAGAAGTCAGAAAAATTTCCTTTCCGAGGTTGGGCTGTTTGTTTGCAGTCCCAGCCATCAGAGCTGTGCTAAACAGCTTCAGGTGTCCGGGACACCTTCAGGGCAGAGCTCTTGTTCTGAGTAGCTTGAGGTGTCCAGGATACCTTGCCCTCTAGGGCTGAACTGTCTCCTTGCAGTTTCAGCCATCAATTTACTAACATTTTGGTGCTGAAACCTGGGACACCAAACCCAGAGTTTTTGCAGTTTACTTACACAAACAGAGTTGGCATTGAATGTCTATTAAGAGGTATGAGAGCAGGAGAGCTCACCCCTTCCCCCCACCTCGTATGCTTCCTACAGCAAACAGAGGTCCCTGTACCTCTCCTGAGTGAAAAAATAGAGCTGTCTGTGGGAGCCTACAGTGACTCCATCTTGTGGCTTGACTCTGTCTTAAGGTCAGAGAGCTCAAGCTTGTTTTTGCTCCTCAAGGCTGAATAATAGAATGTTTTGCCAAAGGCCATGGTTACCAGATGTTTTGATCCTCAAGGCTGAATAACAGGAAGTGTTTATACTTCTCTGTTCCTTAGGCAATGGAAAGGAAGTCTTTTTGCCCCCTTGCTTGGGGTATAAAAAGGCTTTGAGAAATAAATTTGGAGCTGCTGCAGTATTTACTGAGAGCCCTCCCGATTCTATCTTCTGTCTCTGTCTTTTCTTAATCTTCACTCCCCTATTCAGGTGCTGTTTGACAGGTTGGTAGGTCTTGACAGCTGTCCCTTTTGTTGTGAGTGTGGGTGACCTGGATCTGAGGACCTGAGAGCAGGAGAACCAGCCCTGCTGCATTGGGTGAGCTAGCCAAGGAGGCAGTGCTGGAGAGCTCACCCAGGTAGTGACGATGAGGGAAAGCTGGCAGGCTGAACAACCCAGCTACCACCCAGGCCCAGAACCAGGGCTATGAGTTGGCCCCCACTCCAAAATCCACCTCATCTGTGTACTGTTGGAACAAGTAAAGGGGATGAATCTACAGATCCAAAACAGCAGGACCTTCATCACCTAGGACAACAACAGGATATCCAAGAGGAGCCCCAGTGAGAAGCCAGAGGCCTCCAGCCAGGCCAATGACTTGTGGCAATGAACACTTGCAAGTGAAGCTGAATGGACTGAAGGGTAAACTGTGTGACTCAATGGGCCACACTACAGCTTCCATGAAAAGATTCTTTTCTCTCTCTGTCTGTCTCTCTCTCTGTCTGTCTCTTTCTCTTATCTGTTTTTAGTTTTTCTTCTAAATTTGGTTTTGTTTTGAGGGGGGAATTGGCAAGGGCAGAGGGTGGATGAGAGGGGACAGGGAAATATGTGGGATTGGAATGCATGATGTGAAATCCACAAAGAATCAAAAGTAAAAAAAAATAAAAAATAAAAAAAGAGGTATTAAGGGGTAAAGATAGTCCAAGATAATTTGGTTCCAGACCTGAACATTACAGGTCTCCATAGTTACTGAAATTCTAGTTAGCCAATCAGCCTTGGAGAATCTTTAACAGAGATGCTATTATTATGGGAACTTTAGTTCTACTATCTTATAAATAATCTGATAACTTCTCAAGAAAATCTCTCTTGGGAAGTCCATGCCCACTCTTGGGTGTGTGCTATCATTTTCCTAAGGTCCTCTCTAATCCTTCCAAATGGCAGCATTTAAAATTTGTTATAGGAGCTGGAAAGATGGCTCAGAGGTTAAGAATGCTTACTGTTCTTGCACATGCCCTGAGCTGGTTCCTAGTACCCACATCAGGTAGCTTACAACCACCTATAATTCTCGTTCCAGGGGACCCAAGACCTCTGACCTCTTCAGGCTCCTGAATTCCTGTGCATGTACCCCCACACAGACCCAGGAGAGATGAAGCGAGTGACTCTCAGGGCTTTGGGAAGACTTCTGGAGCGGGAAGATGGTCTCTTTGGTTGTATCCACTCAGCCACAGTGTCCACTGCTTCATGTTTCATCAATGGCAGAAAGTTGGCTAGCCCTTTGGGACTGTGTTATTTCTTTTTCATGAAACTCTGCAAATGCCTGCCATTTGGGAACCAGCATGTTCAAGTAAAAGATTGTAAATTCTTGCTGTACCACTCACACTATTTTTAGCAGTGAATGGATTGTTCCCATTATTAGTGTCTTGGAATGATATCAGAAGGCATTCATTGAGAATTAGTCTGTAAGCTCCGTGGAAACAGGGATTAGGTTTGATTCCATGCAGAGCCATATCTGTAGTATCTAGCATAACCACTGATAATTAATGCAGAGGTGACAAAGAAGTAGCTGTTGGTCGGTATCTTAGCTGCTATTCTATTGCTGTGCAGAGACAACGTGAACTAGGCAATTTATATAGGAAAGCATTTAACTGAGGCTTCACTTAGCAGTTTCAGAGGGTAAGTCCAGCATGACAGCTGGAAGGCAGGCATGATGCCAGAGCAATACCTGAGAGCTTCTGTCTGATCCACAGGCAAGAGTCAGAGAGAAAGACTGGGCCTGCTGTAGGCTTTTGAAACCTCAAAGCCCACCCCCAATGACACCTTGTCCAACAAAGTCAAATTTTCTTCTACAAGGCCTCACCTTCTCCCCACCCCCCCCAAAAAAAAAGCCACCATCTAGGGACCAAGGGATCAAGCATTCAAATATATAAATCATCCAGATACATAAGCCTATGGAGGCCATTGTCAAACCACTACAGTAGGTTATTTGTGAGGTAGCAGATATCTCGTGTTAAGTAACTCTCATGAGTTACGTCATTTTAGACTTGCAATGTTTGCAACTAAAACTCAGAGCATGTCAGAGAATACTGGCACCTGAATTAGTCAGCCTGACTCCTTCCTAGATTGCCAGGGAAGCTGGGAATTGTCATTTATTACCATATGAAATGTAAAAAACTACCTCTAAGTAGGAAGAAGTGTGTGTGTGTGTGTGTGTGTGTGTGTGTGTGTGTGTTGCACATGCATATGGAGGTCAAGTCAGTATCAAGTGTCTTCATCACTCATCACCTTATTTTGAGAGACAGGGTCTCTTTGAACCTGGAGCTCATGGATTTGTCTGGGCTGTCTTGTCAGAGCCCTAGGGATCATCTTCGTGTCTTGGCCGTCCCAGTGCTGGGATTACAGGTATGTACCGTGGCACGTGGATTTTTATCTGCTGCTAGGAATCTGAATTCAGGACCTCATGTTTACATGGCAAGTACTTTTGTAGCTTGAGTTTTCCTGGCTGGCCCACAGTCAGGACAAATCTCTCTAACCTGCCAGTCCCGCAGCTGCTCAGACACAACCAAGTAAACACACAGAGACTTGTATTGCTTACAAACTGTATGGCTGCAGCAGGCTTCTTGTTATCTAGTTCTTTTTTTTTTTATTTTGTATACAGCATGTATGACTACAGGTCAGAAGAGGGCACCAGATCTCATTACAGATGGTTGTGAGCCACCATGTGGTTGCTGGGAATTGAACTCAGGACCTCTGGAAGAGCAATCAGTGCTCTTAACCTCTGAGCCATCTCTCCAGCCCGTTATCTAGTTCTTATATCTTAAATTAACCCATTTGTATTGGTCTATAAGTTGCCACGTGGCTCCTGGCTTACCTGTACCTTACATCTTGCTTGTTATGGCGGCGGCTGGCAGGTCTCTCCCTTCAGCCTTCCACTTCCCAGAATTTTCCTCTCTGCTTGTCCTGCCTATACTTCCTGCCTGGCAACTGGCCAATCAGTTTACTAACCAATCAGAGCAACACATTTGACATACAGGACATCCCACAGCATACTTTACTGATAGCAAATTCTCTAGCCCCAATAGAGGTGGTTTTAAAAGTATGTCTGACTAGTTGGCATGTTATTAAGCACAAAAATTAATTAATCTTATAAACCACGAGAGAAAAAAATCAAAAGGCTGACATGTTAATTTAGCTAGAGATACTTGGGGGTATTTGGGGGTTGAATGAGGGGTGATTCTGAATGATCAACAGTTAATCAAAAAAGCTTCCATCTTATATTTTTTCAGATGTTGCTCTTCTGAGCCAGTCATTCATCTTAAAAATTGTTGTCTTGCCATGCTATTATAGGTCCTGAGTAGGCGACATTGATTCTTTCAGGATTGATTTCCATGAATTTTTGCAGGGGTGGAGAACAGAACTGACTCTCTGTGTCCCTGGCACCACCCTGCCATCTCCATCAGGAGAGACGTTTGGCACAGCTGTGTGCTTGCTTGCTCATGACTTGTTTCCTGAGCTCCTTTAGTACTAGAAGCCTGTGGTAAGTACTGGGACTAATTTAACTGTCTAGAGTAGACTCCGAAAGTCAGACCTATGGATCAAATAAATCTTTTCATGGTGCATGTGGGCTGGAATTTGTAACTGGGATCTGGCTCTGCCATCTCCTCAACATGCTGGTCTTTGTGATTCCTTTTGAATTAATTCAGACAATACCCAGAGAGCAGAAGACAAGCAGAGTATCTAACAGAACAGAAGGAGTCACTCTCAGAGGGGAGAATGGACAGTGGAGAGTGGCCATTGTGGCCATCCTTGTTAAGGCTGATTTTGTGCTACTTTGTGAAATCTCAGGAACAGATATGTTTAACTGTCTTGGGTCTGTTTAGATTAAGGGAGGGGGAAATAGTATGTCTTTGTTCCTTAGCAGGGAGTCTCTGGTAGTAATTTTGTGAGCTTTGAGGATCTCTTATCTCTACCCAGCACTGGAAATATGACTCAGATCTCATTCTTTTGATCAGTGATCAAAATTTGAGTTCCTAGTTTTATAACCTGAAGATTATAAAAGGAGGAGTCTACCCTCAAACTTCCAATCCTGCTAATATCTGACTCACTATCTAACAGAGGTGGTGTGCTGTGTTCTCCTAAGAGCTTTGAGGTCTCCCCACCCCAGACTCTGCTCTTGCCGTTTTTTCTAGACTCACCATCAACTCTAGGTGCACATTAAGCACGTCTGAGGAGACTTGAAATCCGGATACCTGGGTTTGATCCCAGAGAATCTGGTTGGTTGGCTTAGGGGAGGGATCTGAGGATTGGTTCTTATTTTATGAGCACTGCCTGTAATTCTGATGTGTAGTCAGGACTGAGAGCCACTCTGGTAGAAGACGAAGGTGCTTCTGGAAGACATTTCTCGCCCTTTGCCTTTCTGGTGTCCTTCCTCACCTAGCCCACTTTGTGGTCTCTCACTTCTGTCGGAAGGTGTTCTAATGACCCTCAAAGACTGGACCTAATCAGTTTAGAAGATCAATAAAGAAAGCAGGCTATGAAACACAGAATGTGATATGTTCAATAATGAGCTTTCTTTTTAAATCACAAGTTAATTAATTAAGGAAATAAATACTAAACCAACCTGAGCTAGAAAGTTTGGTCATTTTCCTATAACCAGTATTCCCTGATATGGATAACCTGCCAACAAACAGCAAAATGAGCCCTAATTAGTACTTTTCTATGAAAAGATCTTAGAACTAACTCAAAAGAAACTGAAACAAGTGAAAATGACTGATTATCATGGAACAATAAAACATTTGTCATTTGCCGTAAAACATCAGGCAGAAACAGTTTCCAGTGGGGCAGTTTTGCTAAGAGGCAGCTAGTCCTTGGGCAGTTTGACAGAGTGAGGGAGAAGGGGCGCCTCATGACCATCTCTGGAAGCACGCCCCCGGTCATGGTGGGGGAGAACAATGCTTCAGTTGGTCAGGCTAAGAATATCAATATGAAAAACTGCAAATAAAGTGCAGACGAATACAATCTAGCAATGAATGAAATGATAGCACCGTGGCCAAGTGAAGTTCAATGTTACAAATCAAAGGTCGATCAATAGTGGAAATCTACTAATGTACTTCTCTGTATTAATGTAATGGGCAAAGTGTGGATTTCCAAAGATGTGGCAGAGGTGGCTGGTGAAAGTCAATGCACGTGCTGAATGAACAGTAAGAGGGTGATAGATAATAATATTGGGAAGTTATTTTCAGCATGCTAAGTAGTAGAAGTGTAGAACCATTTTTTTTCCCAGAATGACTTTTTTTTTTAATTGGCTGAATTTGTTCTTTGACATTTCTATGTATGTACTCCTGTTTGCTTTCAACCCCATCCATCTCTTACCTCCTTCCATCTTTGTTCCTTGTCCTTATCTCTACAGGTCCCTGTCCCACACATGCCTTTTGTTTGGCTTTGTGAGTTCTGTTGGTGCCACGCCATCTTCTCCACGTTTATGGTTGTACCTGCAGATAGATGCTACTCTTCATCCTTATAGAGAGATGCTGATCTTTACAGTGAACAGTGGTGAATACAGAGATTTATGGCTGTTCAGAGGACTGAGTATAAATGACAGCTGAACCTTAGACAGGACATATACATCCTGTCCAAGGCTCAGACAACATTACAGAAGAGAGAGCATAAGGAAGGCTAGAGGCAGAAGAGAGAACCATTCTTGAAGTTAGAAATAGGCAAGGATGCTGGGGACCAGCCTCAGCAGTTTCAAGGGTCTTGAAGGGCAAGGATGTCTGGCAGGCACAAGAAAAGACTCAGACACACGAGTTGGTGCAAGCTGATGAGTTTTGTCAGATCTGTAGATGTGTGTCTTTTCCACCTTCTCCCGATCTGACTCAACTCCAGTCTTTTACTGTAATAATACAAGGAAATAGGGGATGAGAAAATTCAACAGGTGATTGGGTTTTTCACAAGAGTTTAAAAAGTTCTTTTTGGAAATCAGCAAAGTGTACCCCATGCCCCTTGATTGCACATAGAAGTTCCCAGGAAGAAAGCCAAAGCATATCAGCTTATTCACAGGTTATCAAAACATCTGAGGTTATCAATCTAGAGGCCATCTACTTGCGGTTTCTCAGAAAGCACAGAAATACAAGCAATGGTTTAAGGTACCAGACTGCCAGCTTCCTCTCAGCTTAAATCCTTCTTCATCACTCCGTAATTTGTCAGGTTTTCTTCTAACCAGTTCTGGACGACTCTTGTCTTTTATCCCATCTATATGCCACTCCAGTTTTCTGCCACCAGCCTTCTGGGTTTTTCCCACGACCTGCATAACGGCTCTAACTCCTGCCATTGTCGCATCTCAATAACGTTTCTAATGTCATGGAAACCACCACAAGGTGGGGAGAGAGAGAGAGAGAGAGAGAGAGAGAGAGAGAGAGAGAGAGAGAG
>CABHPH010117541.1:13787-27922 GCA_902168325.1 Peromyscus nudipes | reverse complement strand
GAGAGAGAGAGAGAGAGAGAGAGAGAGAGAGAGAGAGAGAGAGAGAGAGAGAATGAATGATAAAAATAGAGTAGGAGGATTACAAGAACCAGTAAGAGTTGGATGGATGAGAACATGATATGCATTCCCCATAAAGTCTGCCCTCGGGACACAAAGGTTGTTTTCTCCCTGGCCCACAGAAGGCAGGCTTAGTAGATTATCCAGCGGGGCAGGCTGGGAGGGACTGATGTCCTCGTTCTCGGGTACCTCCAGCACAGATTCCGCTGGCAACAAGTCAGGCTTTTCGTATGCTGTCTCCGGCACAAGGACGTGGCATTTCTTACCAGACAGCAAGGAGTAGAGAGAACTGGGAAAACAGTAAGTATTGTCTGTGTGCCAAGCAAATAATCTAATCCTCTCCAGCCCTACAAGACAGATGCCATTATTCCCATTTTACCAATAAGACAATACAAATAAGGAAAGGTAGAATCCTAGAGTCTCACTGCCCATAGGAGACAACACTGAGAAGCAAGTCTGTGTGTAGACTGCCCTAGAAAAGAGAATTAATGATACTAGGAGACTTGAATGAAGAAAGACTGGAAGACAACTTTGTAAAGAATACATTTCTTCTAAGTTTGTGTGTTTGCTTTCTTTGTGCATATGTGTGTATTCATGTGTGTACATAAGCATGGGTATGCATGCATGTGGGCACCAGAAGTCAACCATGATGGTCATACCTTAGGCACCATTCACCTTGCTTTCTTAAGGCAGGGCAGAGGGAGGCCCCTGCTTGCCACCCTGCTGCCAGGAGTGTCTACAGAAGGAGATGACCTCATAAGAGCTATAAGGGCTATAGCTAAGCAAGTCTGTTAGTGTTGCTCATCATTGCCAAGAATTGGTGCAAACCATCTAACTGCCCATCCAGAGGGACAGAAGGATAGACAGTGGTACATTTATGCCACACACTACTAAACTACCTTTGAAAAATTACCATTTCTCAAAAACATCATGTGGCAATTAGGTGTACCAGGTTTCAGGTCAGGAATGGGGAATTGAATCTCATTCCTACCATTTCCCAGCTCTGTGGTCTTGGAACTCAGTCCATCCCTTTGCTATTTGTGAAATAAGATAACAGTAAAATAGTCACAGGCACTTTACTTGCCTGGAGTTTATGAGAGTTAGAGGAATTTAGCACAATGTGTCCCTTTTAGTTCCTGTATACTTGAATGAAGGAAATAACAACAGCATTTTCCAGCATTTGGTACATACAGAGAGCCTCCTTAAATAGAATTTCAGGTGCGTTTACTTTGTATTATGCAGTATTTGTGTACATAGAAATGTGTTTGTTTACAATGTGTGTGTAGTATTTTATAAAGTTATTAAAATTTATTTAAAGAACACAAGACCAGGATTTGAAGTCCCTCCTTTTAAAAATTCATTTTGACTAAAGCAAAACATGACTCACTACTGACAGAAGGACTCTGAGGTCCCTGAAGGGAAGCTGCATATCTACCAAGCTTGGAAAGTCACTGTATCTCATCATGGAGTAGGGAGGTGTCCTAGCAGGAGGCAGGCACCAGCTCAGGTCACCATGACAGCCACAATCCAGCATCAACCATGGAGTTTGGAAGGAAGGAAGGAAGTGTTTTTATCATTCACACTCCCCTCCCCAAATATTTTTTTTACAGCAATCCTCTTTCCTCCATGGATGCCACAGCAAGAATCCCAAGCTTTGACCATAGAACCAAACAGCAAATGGATGGTTTGGCACAAAGGCTGTTTTCCTAAATGATCCTCCTTGGCAAAGTTTACCTTTGTAATGATATGAACCCTTGGACATGGTTTAATAAGCGTGATGAAAAGGTGGCGTCCAGATGAGCGGCTTCCTCTTCACAATAGAATTAACAAATGTTTGAGGTGTTTGGAGGTCATATCGGACCTTAGATGAACTCCTACTTCTGTGGCTCTTGCTATGATGGTGTGATTCCTACCTTGCCTCTTCAGTGGCAGGTGCCTCTGTTCCTCTGCAGAGATGTCTTCATTGTAGGAGTTATAGTCATCAGAAATGACTTATTTTGAACCCACAGATCTGCCTTTGTAGAACTTCCACCAACTGATTCTAATTCTAGGTCAGAATCAACTCAAAGAAGGCCTGATTCCTTTTCTACTTCTAAGCTCTACAATAGTTTAGAGGCTTGTCGTGGACGATTTTGGAAGTGGTATTTATTGCCTGTGATGGGATATTTTGGGGATTCTGAGATACTTGGGGTATGAGAACAAATCATACTTGTCACGCTTTTTGAGTGCTATTTGAAAGACCAATGCAGCCTCTCTTTGTCAACCCCCAGTATTGTGATTAGAATTTATTTATTTTTGTGCGAAAATGTGTGTGACCATGTATGTGGCTGCATGTGTGTAGATGTGCATGTGTGTTGGGGGGAGATAGGATGGTGTGTGTGTGTGTGTGTATGTGTGTGTGTGTGTGTGTGTGTGTGTGTGTGTATGTACATGTGTGTACTTGAATGCCCCAGAAGACAACTTCATGTAAGTCCTCAGACACTGTCTGCCTGCTGATTCATTGAGACAGGGTCTCTCACTGGCCTGGGACACACCACACCATCCTATCTCCCCCAACACACATGCACATCTACACACATGCAGCCACATACATGGTCACACACATTTTCGCACAAAAATAAATAAATTCTAATCACAATACTGGGGGTTGACAAAGAGAGGCTGCATGTGTGTAGATGTGCATGTGTGTTGGGGGAGATAGGATGGTGTGTGTGTGTGTGTGTATGTGTGTGTGTGTGTGTGTGTGTGTGTGTGTGTATGTACATGTGTGTACTTGAATGCCCCAGAAGACAACTTCATGTAAGTCCTCAGACACTGTCTGCCTGCTGATTCATTGAGACAGGGTCTCTCACTGGCCTGGGACACACCACATAGACTAGACTGGCTACCTGTGTTCTCCAAGGATCCACTTGTCTCTACCTTCTCAGTGCTGGCTTTATAAACCTGCTACTACACCAGGCTTTTTCTTCTGGCATAGGGACAGACCAACTGAACTGTCTCCTCGGACCTGATAGTGTCTTGTTGATGTAGTCTGCCCTTCACAACTGAGGACAAGTGTTATCCATCTGAATGTCCTGATTCTCTCAAAGAATTATTATTGTTCCTTTGCAGCTCTTGGCCTTATGGTACAAGGGTTGATTTTCAGATCCATTTCCTTCCTTAAACTATTGGCCACTCTTGGGCAGGGGGAGGTGGGATTGCATGCATCCTGGATTCCTAAGTGCCTGTTCTATACTGGTGTGGTGGTATTGTATTCCCCAAAATATTGTGCACCCTAATAAACTTATCTGGGGTCAGAGACAGAACAGCCACTACATACAAAGGCTGGAAAATGGTGGCACTCACACCTTTAATTCTAGCATTCCAGAGGCAGAAATCCATCTGTTCAAGGATACAGCCAAGCACCGTGACTCACGCCTTTAATTCCAGAAAGCAAGCCTTTAATCCCAGGGAGTGATGGTAGAAAGGAAAGATATATAAGGCGTGAAGACCAGAAACTAGAAGCATTTGGCTGGTTAAGCATTTGGCTGATTAAGCATTTGACTGGTTAAGCTTTTAGGCTTTCGAGCAACAGTTCAGCTGAGATTCAGTCTGGATGAAGACTGAGAGCTTCCAGTCTGAGGAAACAGGACCAGCTGAGGAATTGGCAAGGTGAGGTAGCTGTGACTTGTTCTGCTTCTCTGATCTTCCAGCATTCACCCTATTACCCGGCTCCAGGTTTGGTTTTATTAATAAGACCTTCTAAGATTCCTGCTTCATACTGGGACTTGAAAAAATGTTGAATAATTCTGTGGCTGGTCCAGGAAACAGAGGGGCCAGAGCCTTGTAGACTAAGATGCCTTAATTTTCTTAATCTGTCAGTTGTCGCTATCTTATGTTGAGCTGCTATAACAGACTGCCATAGATCAGGCACTAGACATTACTCATAGGTCTGGAGACTGGAAGTCCAAGGCCAAGATTCTGGCAGCTCCTATATGTGTGGAGGGTTCTCTTCCTTTTTTTGTACACTGCTGCTTTTTTGCTGTGCCCATACAAGGTGGAGGGACAGCCAGCTCTCCAATGTCTTTCCTTATACAGCTCTAATACCACCCATATTCATGACCTCATCTATCCCTCATTGTCCCCTAAAGGCTGCACCTCAGAATTCCATCACACTTGTGGGTGGCCCAACATTGAAATATGAAGGGCATTTAGTTCATACCAGTGAGTGTGTGGTCTGACTCATGACTGACCCAAGTTGTCTTCTTTTACCAAACGTGATGTCACAGACCTTTTAGAACTCTAGCCAAGGATAAAGAGTGATCTTTTTTTTTTTCTGGGATCTGGCCAGAAAATGCAAACGTTTGGGTCTTAAGCTATTAAAAAAATAAAAAAGGTGTGGCTGATAGACAAGCAGGGAGTGGAGTCACCTGCCCTAGAATTCCCAGTAAAGCCCCACAACTGAGATCTCAAAGTACTGAACAATCTTGTAACATTTGCAGTCTGTCCACCTCCCCATGTTTAGGAGACACCAATTAAAGCTGGGCCCATCCCTGCTGAATCATTTCTCTTATGGATTTAAGAGGTTGATATCCCATGATAGAGAGAAGCATCTCTCAGAAGGGACTGCTCCAAGATCCATAAGAGATGCCTGAACCACTCTCATCTCTACTATCATGAGAACAAACTGGCGGTCCTCTATTACCTCCTCTACCCATGCTCTGACACTGCTGAAGTGTGGAGCAAGGTCCTGAGGAGAGGTAGGAGGCTCAGGGAAGCCCTGTGAAGCTGCTTTCTTATTGTGAGTGTGGCAGGGACATCTGAGTTCCTGTGCTTCTAGTGGATGCTTAGGAAGGGGTGGCATTCAGTTTTTCAGGTCTTCCTAGAACAGTTACCTACTGAGAGAAGGACCCCCAGAAACCTCTTCCTAATGAACTTAGGAAGCAAGAAAAAGACAGCCGGTTATGGTCTAAAATAAGATCACATTTCCCTTTGAGGCATCCACATTATAACATTCTACCCACTGAAATCCTGTCCCCAGGATAATTCTGGGTGCTCTATAAGGACTATCTCTCAACTATACCAATTCTCTCTGTCATTCTCCAGCCTCTACATGATGTGCCTATATTGATGCTATCCAGAGCTTGCCACCCTTAGTCCCTCTGGGGATCATGATCATTTTGTTGGTCTTGTCTAATAACCACACTTCAGGGGAGGATGGGCTTCTCTCTACTCTTGCCATTCCATCTCTCACCTGTGCCATGTTTTTCATGTAGCTCCTAGAAGCATTTCAGAGACGTGAAAACTACAGAGAATAGCTTAAAATGTCTACTAGTCACTATATGCCTCCTGGCCAGCCATCAGAAGCAAGGAGCAGTTCCTTATCCAACACTGGGATAACCCAGGGTCCTCCCTTACTCAGAGCCCATGATACTTCCCTCAGCTTCCCTCAGTATCGAGAGGAGAGAGAGAGAGAGAGAGAGAGAGAGAGAGAGAGAGAGAGAGAGAGAGAGAGAGAGAGAGAGAAAGAGAGAGTATTTTGTTTCACCTTAATATGAAGCCTGTAACTCTACAGAAACACACCCCTATTTTTCACCTTATTAAGTGAAATAGCACCAGTTCATAAGCATTTGGTTGCTCCACTGTCATGGTTCCTGATGATACCAGATGGGAAACTATTTATATATGAGTGGGATAGTTTTCCTAAATTAAAGTATGATCTTGAAAATAAGTTCACATCTCCTTCCTTCGGAAGCAGATACTATTTCTAGCCTCAAAGATTTTAACTTCACATTTGGAGAGAAGTATCCTACTACTTTATTATTATAATCATGGCAGTAAGGGCATATTTGCTTGGCTGTCCCAACCTGCTCCCTTTGCTAGAAACCCAGCTACTACTTTGTAATTTTATCTCGTTTTTATTATTTATTCAATCAATATTTACCAAGCATCTACAAACTTTCTATTTTTGTGGAGTTTACAATCAATAGCAAAGATCAGCAAGCTTAAGTGGTTAGAGAGTAAATATTTTAAGTTTTGAAGACTTATGCATTCTCTTTTAACTACTCAACTCTGGGCCTTGTAGCACACCATAAGTCACCATGGACAATCTGTAGATGAATGGTGTAAGGGAAAAAATCTGCACTGGATACTTGTTAAAAATGACACAAAGCATTTATTCAAGTCGCTGTAAGAAGGGGGAAAGACTTTGCTATGGAACTATGTAGCTAGAGTTTTCCTACTGGGCCCACAGTCAGGACAAATCTCTCTCACCCGCCAGTCCCACAGCCGCTCAGACCCAACCAAGTAAACACAGAGACTTATATTGCTTACAAACTGTATGGCCGTGGCAGGCTTCTTGCTAACTGTTCTTATAGCTTAAATTAATCCATTTCTATAAATCTATACCTTGCCACATGGCTTGTGGCTTACCGGCATCTTCACATGCTGTTTGTCATGGTGGCGGCTGGCAGTGTCTCTTCAGCCTTCCACTTCCCAGAATTCTCTCCTCCTTGTCCCGCCTATACTTCTTCCTGCCTGACCACTAGCCAATCAGTATTTTATTCATTGACCAATAAGCAACATATTTGACATACAGACCATCCCACAGCAGAACTACTCAGACCGGAACACAGCAGAACAAGTCTTGAGGATGGAAAACTCCTAAGAGGAATGCAATTGAATATCAAGGAAAGGAGATTCTCATTAGACCAACCAATAGAGTTATTTTGAAAATCATGCCAAAGATTTAGGTGAAGATTTGAATGACATCAAAGGTGAGGGAAGTCTTATTAAATTGACTTGGTGGAGGTCTTGCCAAATTTGAGCTTAGTAGTCTTGAAGACAGACTGATGGTGGTACAGTTGAGTGTACTGACTGAAGTTTAGTCCAAGAACCTTTGTTTATGCCTGTATTCTAATAGGACTCCGTAAGAAGCATGCAGCGGGTCTCCGGGATGGTATGCAGCTACAGTGTGCTTTGAGATATGTTTACAGGTCTATGGGCGTAAGGTATATTGAAGATGTGTCTAAATACTTGGAATTTAAAAGGGAATAACAAGTAGCAGGGGGCAGATAGTAGAGGAATGTATGCTGGGCAAGATGGGAATCTTTAGAAGTTCTGAGCAGGAAAGTGATCTGATTGGATGTCTGGAAGGGGTGTGTCTTTCTGGAGTAGCATGCTGCAGAGACATGGAAACTTGGAGACTAGTTAGGAAGTTACTTCAGTGGTCCAGATACCAGTGAATGGTGGCCGGCATCATGGTAGTAGCAACTATTTTGGTAAGAAGCAGTTGGATTCTGATATAACTACAAGGTAGATGAAATAAGTTTTGCTGATGGTCCAGATTTAAGGTGTATCAGAAAGAGCAAACTCCAAGGATGGCCTTAAGAGTTGACACTACCTCTGGAAGAATGGCTTTTTCTTCTCCTGAGATGACCAAGGGTAAGGCTAGCAGAGTTGGGGGTAGAAGACCAAGGGTTATATTTGTGACTTATTAGGCTGTAGACCAGATACCCAGTAAAGATAATGAATGGCCATCGGGAAAACTGATCTGTGATTGAGGAATCTGGTGCTATAAGTCTGAGTGTCATTGACATGTACATAATTCTTATTTCCTTGTTTTCTTCTTTAAAAAAATTAGTTAAAATACAATATACATCAATTTCTCCCTTCTCTTCCCTTTATCCAATCCATCCCATGTCCTCCCTGTCCAGTTAGTGCATCTCTTCCCCAAATTCTTCTCGTGCCCATAGCCTCTTTTTCTATGATTATTATGTGTACAGATAAATAACTACATAGATACAACCCACTGAGTTTGTCTAGTGCTGCTTGTAGGTACATGATGTCAGGAATGACCACTTGGTATTTTATAATTAGTCAGGGGGCTCGTCTTTAGGGAAGACAAGCTCTCCCTCCCTCAGCAGTCGCTCATCATCTGTAGTTCTTTGTCCAGGGGTGGGGCCTCTTGAGATGTCCTCCATGTTAGCATGTCTGTTGGTGTTGTCTTTGTTTGGGTCTTCATTAGGTAGCCATATTGTTGAGGTATCATGGGTATAGCTTCCCTGTCATTTCTAGGAGACAGGACTGTTGGTTATTTTACGCTGTTGGTTATGCTACGGCGCTGGTTAGACGGCGCTGCACCCTCCCCCTTGGCTAGTCGCCGCCCGCGGCTGCCATGCTGGCGGAGGAGCGTGCTGATTAAAAGAATCATAACCATGGTTAACCTTTTTAGAGCTTTATTGGGAGGGGGAGAGAAAGAGAGAGAGAGAGAGAGACAGAGACAGAGAGAGAAGGAGAGAGAGAAACAGAGAAACAGAGAGACAGAGAGGGGGGAGGGAGAGAGAGAGAGAGGGAGCCCGACGGGGAGGAAAGGAGGGGAGAGAAAGAGAAAGAACAGAGCGCCCACCCGCTTTTTAGGCTGGGACACTGGCGAAGGTTGATGACGTAATTAAAGACCAAACCCTTACAAGGACCACACAGCACACTTGCTAGTCATCTGGCTTTTACAGTATTTCTGCCCCCCCCCTTCCAAGATGTTCCCTGAGCCTTAGACACAGGAATTATGTTGCAGATGTATCCAACAAGCCTCCCCACAATCTGTTGATTTCTGTCTTATGTCCAGTTGTGGTTTTCTGTAGTGGTCTCCATTGGCTGTGAAGGAAGCTTCTTTGATGAGGGGTGATAGCTACATTTACCTGCCAGAGACAGCTTGAGAACTGATGTATGTGTAATTCTTTAGCCCTGGGTGACATCAGGTAGAGATTAGGAAATAAAAGGATGAAAGCTGAAAGGACTGAGATCTTGGATGCTCCCCAGTTTGGAGAGGAGAGGGAGGAGGCACCAGCCAAAGAAGCAGAGAGGTAGCCAGGGTGGTGGAGTACAAACAAAAGAGAATGTGTGTAACATGCAAGGTGAGAATGAGTTGCTCAGTGCTGCGGTGGGGTGACCAGCAAGAGGGACGAGAGCATCTCCATCCCCCACAGCACCCCTGGAAGTCCTGCTCTACAGGAGAGCCCTTAGCCCTCCCTTCAGGAAGGAGACTTTATTTCCAGCCTGCTATTGCTTTGTTTGGATATGTATCCTCCTACACCATCATCCTTTCCAGATCCTTCTCTCACTAGCCAAGCTGTATTTCCTTCATGACTTTGCAATGTCACAGAGAATGTGTGCTTTCCAAATTGCTCACAACCCTTGGCTAAGCTGCTCTCTTTGTAGTCAAAGGGGAAAAAAAAAACCGAACGAAAGAATGATTTCTAGAATCAGTTTGAAAGTCTGACAAAACCAAAGCACGTCATACGCCTGCACATCGGTTCTCTACCCTTTTGTCTCGTTCCCTGGGGCAAGATGAGTGAAATCTTGAAATCCCCTCAGTAAGACAGCAGTATGTTTTCTTGTCTGGGTAGACGCTGCTCGGCAGCTGTCCTGAGCAGTGTAGAAGCTTGCTGGCTTTCACGTGAACACAGAAACAGCAGGGCTGGCCTTTTGTTAGTGAGTGAGCAAGTGAGTAGGTGTGTTGACAGCAATTGTGGAGTGAACAGAAGGTGGACAGAGGAGAGACAGGATGACCCAGGCAAACAGGCATCAGAGGAGGCAGGCTATCTGTATATTATCTTCAGTGTTTTGACCCAGAACCGGCCCAGTGTGTCAGGTCCTGGGTTCAGGACGCTGGTCCTCTCTTTCTTTCCCCTCGTTTGGCCATGTGAAGGTGACACCTGGTGATCTGAGCTTGCATCTGCTGACAACTTGGTACTGTTTTTTTCCCTACTCCGTTCAATTTCAGTTTTTGGCACGCTCAACTGAGGTTTGAAAGTGACACCCCAGCTGGTCCCCCCTATGCCCACTCCTACTGATTATTTTTGAAATCCCTTCTGCTTGGCAAGACTTTCTTTAGTTACCCCTATATAGTCTTCAGCAGCCCTCTGTTTTGATACAGAATCATACTTGGAGCCTCCTGCCAACAGTGCTCTTTTGTTATTGAACATCTGTCTTCAAGGCTTCACATTTTGTGGTTGGTAGGTGTCCAGCTATCCTTGAAAGGAGCTGGGTCTCTTGGTAGTTTCAGTTCTAGACCAAGGAATATACAGGACCCCTATGTGTTAACACAACTCTAGCCAGCAGAGTGCTTTATAGTAGTGAAATGCTCATAAAGATGGAATAGCCTTAAAATTGCTATAATGATGGTTTTTGTTGCCAGGATTTACCAAATCTAGAATACAGCATTTCTTTATTGTCCTGACTACCAGGTATCAAGTCATAGAAAAATCAATTGGAAAGGAAGAAGTATGGATGGTAGATTAATTTCTTTTTAGATCTGCTACTAGAGTTATTCCTGGGAAGGGAGCTATTTTAGGAAAGTATCTTGTCAAATCATTTGTGGATGGAGCAGGGAGCGTGGAGGGCTTGCAAGAGTCTAGGTGACTGAAAGGATTTAGAAATCTGTGTGCATGAGATCTTGATACTAGAGAACAAGAAAAAGAGACACAAACTGGGATGAAATCCTGAGGTCACTGAAGTGCCCCTGCTGGAGGTAAGGAAGCCCAAGGAGTGCTGGGCATAGAGAAGGTAGCTACTGATTTATAAAGGGGCTATACTTTAGTGATGTTACTCTCTTAGTGTTCTGGTCTTCAGTTAGATTTATTGTACCCCCCCAAGATATATATTTAAAGCAATGTGTAAGGTCTATTTATGCATGGGTTTGTCCGTATGAATAATTATAAGGATATTCCTATATGGTGACTATGTATGCATCTGTGCATGTGTGTGAGAGAGAGACACACAGAGAAAGAGAGAGGCAAAGACCAAAGCAGACAGAATAGAACAGCTTGTGTAGAAGGAAGAATCCAAGTTCTTCCTTAGGAGGATGGTGGCATGGCACAACAGAGTGGATGATGGGGGTCACCTAGAAAGAGCAAGTTCAGCAGGAGCAGGATTCTAAATCCACAGTGGTAGAAGGGTGTGGACACAGACAAAGTATGGATGAATAAAAGAGAATGAGAGTCGAAGCTGTCTTATCTAGGTTGTGAGGCGTTTGGGAAAGCCAGGGACTCTTCTTTGAGCTCCATAAATTCCTGGCAAAACACAGACATCGAAGGCTAAAGACTTTATCATGCAAATACGACTACCCTCTCCCCTCAACTGAGCAAATAATCTAGACTGCTCCTTTACCTTGGATTTCCTGTGTGGTTGTCATCATGTGATGACATTTTATCATCCCTTCATCAGTGACATTCAGGCCTCATATTAGGGGATAGAATTTTAGAGGTGAGGGTACGATTTCTGTAGTGACTTGGAAGTCAGCACTCTTCAACAGTATTTTCATTCAGGGAACTGAAAGTCTAGTTCATCGCTGGCTGCCATGGTTGTGCACACCTGTAATCATAACTCAAGAGGATGAAGTTCATGAGGTAGAGCCTAGCCTAGGCTACATAACAAGTTCAAGGCCAGATTGAACTACATGAGGAGGCCTGGTCTTTAAAAAACAAACAAACAAACAAACAAACAAACAAACAAACAAACAAACAGTCCAATTCAATAAAAGTAACTTTGATTACATAGACTGACTAGGAGACTGGTTGTGTAAGATGAGATTTTCATGGGAGAGTGTGAATGGCGAAGGACAAGACCCCTGTACAGTGTGTGCCTGAAACCTTACATGGCTTTACAGCTATATATTAATCTTATAACACAGATTGGGCCAGCCTCACCCCTCCCTGTCCACTGTAGTGGGTGGCATCAGTTTCAGCTGCTGGGCCCTAGTTATCAGACACTAGTCATGAATGATATTTTCAGAAAGAAAATAGATGCATTGCAAATGTAAAATTCACAAGGAAGCTATCAACAGCTATTTAAGACCTAGTAAAAGTCCACTTTCGTACAGATCGCCTAGTTTCCTGGGGCCCATTAAATGTGTCTCAGAGCTAGAGAGAGTGAGATCAGACTCCAAGCTTTTATTTTGTTTTTTTTATTTTACTTTTTACTAATATTAACTGTCTAAATGAAGCTTTGGGGGCATGCTTAGACTGCTCAATGAGGTAGAAAACTTTACCAAACTTTTATTTTCCTGATACTGTGTATGTGATTTTGGTGGGGATGCATTGTGTAATATATGCTGAAATTCTTCTATGAGATTCAAAGGCCAAGCAGGCAACCTCCAGCTTGACTCCTGTTGGCTCTTTGATCTTGGACAATGCGATTTCTTTGGGCTCTCCGTTCCCTGTGTGTTGTTCGAATCTAAGATGGTCTTTAAATAAAAATCCCAGTTCCTGATATCAGGGTAAAAGCTGAAAGATCAGAGAAACAGAACAGCCAGCCACTAGATCATAGCCACTATGAAATCCTCAGTCTAAAGAGAGAGTGAGTTCCTGTTTCCTCATGCCTTATATACCTTTCTCCGCCCTGCCATCACTTCCTGGGATTAAATGTGTGTGCTTCCCAGTAGTGGGATTAAAGGCATGTGCCACCACTGCCTGGCCTCTATGTCTAATCTAGTGCCTGGCTCTGTCCTCTGATCCTTAAGCAACCTTTATTAGGGTACATAATATATCACCACACCTGTGTGCTAAAAGAGATAGGCTAATTAATTCTATGAGCATTATAGAGGTCAAGTGAGATAATGTATGTGATGTACGTTGCTCAAACCTGCCATATACTAAGCATTCAATAAACAATTGCTGTTTTTTTTAAAGGTGTATTGCTGTTTTTTTAAAGGTTATAATAGTAAACCCTATTTTTTTTTTTAGAAAGAAACAATACTTATTTTAATCGTTGAAGACAGAAATTTTAAATAGATCAAATATGTTCTTCCTGCCTGGTAGGTTGAATTATTTACTATAAAGAACCATTATCACAAAGGGCAGAAAATTGAAAAACTAAACACAGTTTACTCCCAATTCTTATATCTAATCAAAGCCCCATTTCTCTCCCTTTGGGTTCTCTCCCAGTTCTTTACCAAATGCAGGTGGATTTTGATATTGTTGAAGTCGGTGTACACAGATAGCATTGTTGTACATTCTGCGTTTGAATGAAATGTCCTATTTTGTGAGGTGTAGGGGTTGGAATGGAGGGCCTTGATAGTGGCAGCTCTGGTAGTCCTGACTTTCAGGACTTCTGAAAAGCCTGGAGTATCCATAGAAAAGAGACTTTTTAACAGTTTTTAAAACTAAAGTCCTGTTTTAAAGAAAAAGGAGGCATCTTTACTAAAGTCATTCTCAAGCAATGATTGAATCAACCAAGTTGTTCTGATAAAAATGACTTGAGACTTTCATGGTTACAATTAATATTACATATAATGAAAATGTATAGGCTAACTAAAAATAAACAATAATTTGTCTGACACATTGAAAACTGTACACATGAAAATATTTTTGTATAATATGTGATTGATAATATTTAATATTTCTTTTAACTTTTGTTTCCCCCTCTTTAGCAGAGACTGTGTTATCGCAATGTACACACAAGGAGCCAAGTATCAATATTTGATATTTCCAGGGATGTAGAAGAACTTAAGAAAGCCAGAAGTAGTGTGTAATTCTCAAGGCAAGAGGGATGTGGGATGAAGTGACTCACGGTGGTCTCTTCCTCCAGCTCTTTTCTACAAAGGTTCATTTCATTTTCCAAGGGCTCTGTGGTTTGCTTTTTCTAGAGTAGTGATCTTTAGGCTGTATTCCAAATTATAGTCACCCAGACAGCTTTTAGACTACTCCAAAGCCTCAGGATACCCTGGGCTTCAGTGTGTTCAAGCTCTCCAGACGAGTCCAGTATGCATGCCGAGATGCACTTAGGAGGGCTCAGAATGGTCATCCCACATGTAAACTCCCTATGAAGCCAAGAGAAGTGAGCTATCATTTCTGTGTGTGTGTATGTGAGTGTATGTGAGTATGTGTGTGTGTGTGTAAGTGCGAGATTGTGTATGAATATGTGTGAGTGTATGTGTGTATGTGTGAAATTGTGTGTGAGTATGTGTATGTGTGTGTATGTGTGAGGTTGTGTGTGTGTATGTGTGATATTGTGTTTGAGTATGTGTATTGTATGTATGTATGTATGTGTGTGAGAGTGTGTGTGACTGTGTGAGTATGTGTGTGAGTGTGTGTGTGACTGTA
>CABHPH010117541.1:0-13777 GCA_902168325.1 Peromyscus nudipes | reverse complement strand
GTGTGTGTGTGACTGTATGAATATGTGTATGTGTGTGTGACTGTGTGTATGTGTGTGAGTGGGTGTGACTGTGTGTATGTATATGTGTGTGTGTGAGACTGTGTGTGAGTATGTGTATGTGTGTGAGTGACTGTGTGAATATGTGTATGTGTATGACTGTGTGTATGACTGTGTGTGAGTATGTGTGTGTGAGTGTGTGTGTGTAGGCTTGTGGGCACCAAGGCTCCTGTGTCAGCTTAGAATCTCGGCTGTTGGCCCTCACCTTTAACCTTGACTGAGGCAGGGTCTCTAGCACATCACTGCATATTCTTGGCTAGCTGGTCCCTGAATTCCAGGAGAGTCTCCGGTCTCTGCCTGATCTCACCACAAGATGGGTGGCATTACAGATGGAATTGCCACATCTGGCCCTCCATGGGTTCTGGGCATTCAAATTCAGGTTCTCTTGCTTGTGCACCAAGCATTTTACCCAGGGAGCCATCTCCAAGCCCTAGTTTTTTTAAATATGTTTTCAAGATTTATTTAGGTTTTTCAATAATTTCTTTTATTTTTAAGATTAATATAATTTCATCATTTCTCTTTTTCCTTTCTTCCCTCCAAATCCCCCACCCATATAACCCCTTAATCTCTTTCAAATCCATGGCTTCTTTTTTTAGTAATTGTTGTTACATAAGTATAGACATATACATATACATTCATAACTACCTAGCTATAACCTGCTCAGTCTGTTTGATGTTACTTGTATGTATGTTTTCAGTGTAGGCCATTTGGTATTGGATAACCAATGCCCCATCTTTCTTGATAGCAATTAGGGCCTGTTATCAACAGAGGAAGGTAAATTAAAATGTGAGGAATGTTGCAATTGTCTGTTTTGCCATCATGGCATAATATTACCTTGTTTTTAAGGGAATTGGACTCACACATGATATTTCTACGTGTGCTTATGAGCACTGTACACATCCCCCGATGTCACCACTCAGCAAACAGAGAAACTGAGGCACAGTGATATGAAATGACCCTTGCTGGCTCCTCTGAGGAAGGAGTCAGTTCTCTGATTTCTCCTTCACGCTGTCTAGCATTCCTCGTGTAACTTGGTAACCGCGTAGATGTGTGTGAAGGACTGAAGTGACATGTCCCTTTCCAAGCAGTACCTCGTGGTATCACACAGTGGTGTTCAGAGTTGTCTGGGGACCACAAGAAGGGAATGAAAATGACATGTCAAGTCTCTCACTATCTGTTTGAGGTCTGCTTCCTCAAAGACACATGGTAGAGCTGAGCAGAGGAGGGCAGAGTGTGCTTGGTCTCTGGGTACTTTTTCCTGGGGATTGGGGAGACACATTTTCTTTTCTGAGAATCTTCTCAATGTTAGACAGAAACTGAAAGACAGAAATTCTACTCCAGCTCACTGAGTGTGAATGACACGTTTGAAGATATATTTCTACAAAATCAGGAACTGGGGCCAGTGTGAAAAATGCTGCCCTCAGGAAAAAAAAAAACTTTAGGGGATCCCTGTTCGACATTTCTCCAGGATGGAAATGCCTCAGTTCCCAAGAATGTCCACTAGATGGCAGCATGACTTCAGTTAAAGTATATAGGCTTAGAAAACGGGGATTCTTAATATTGGAGAGGTTGAAATGCAAAAGGCTTTATGTATGTAAGTCTACTCTTAAAGTATTCTCTCTCTCTCTCTCTCTCTCTCTCTCTCTCTCTCTCTCTCTCTCTGTGTGTGTGTGTGTGTGTGCTTGCTTATGTGTGCATGCATGCCCATAGAGAGAGCCACATGCCACTGAGAGCCTGTGGAGACTGGAGGACAACTTTTATGGAGTCAGTTCTCCCCTTCGACCAGGGCTCAAGAGTCTGAGCTTGGTTCCTTATGCTCGTACTGCTGCAAGCAATGTTACCTGTTGAGCTGTCTCACCCACCCAAGAATTTCTTGGTTTCGTATAAAGCACGTTAGTATTCTGTCGGTAACTTTTACTATCACTTCCTAAGTAATGTATGATTTAAGCAAGTTTTGTGCTATGGCTCAAGCTAAAAGTTTTTTGCCGTTCACCCCCACCTTTGGTTGCTCAGTCACAGGTTTGCCTGGTGAGGCTGTGCTCTTCCAAGGGCAGGTGATAATTATTTGCTCAGTGGCTCTGATTTGAAGCCGACCACACAGCTATGATCCTGTTAACTGCTGTTACATCAGGATTTTTCACTTGGTTGTGGGTTGTGAGTATTTCTCCTTTCTCGACTGCAACTTCATATTAACGAAACCCCATTTTTGACCTTTCATGGAGGCAATACATTAAATAATCATGCTTGCACCGAATGCCAGGTGGCGTGTGAGCTGTTAGCAATGCAGAGCGAGATGCTTGGCGGTTTCACTCTGGAGGACTGTATACTATGACTCAGACAGAAAGTGCATTCTTTAATTAGAAGTGAATTCGTTCTTAGCATCAACTGAAAATCAAGATTCTCAGTTTTATTGATTAGAGGATTTTTTTCCCCCCTAAGAAGTTGGGTGATTAAAAGAGGAGCAAAAAGTTGGGGCTGAAGAGCACCAGTGGTGGCTTTCCAGATTTGAGGATTAGTGGGAGATTGATGCCAGGATGTTCATGGGGAACCAGGGCTCCACTGTGGCTGCTGGCTACTGTCACCGTCTGTTGTCTTTACGACATGTCCATGTGGTCAAGATAAAGTAAGTGAGAGACATGTGCATGGTAAGTCTGGTTAATTGAGTTAGTTAAGTGAACACACACATGCACACCTACATGTATGTGCCTGTGCATACACACAAGCCCACTCACATATACTAATCCACCAATAGCATAAGCCACTCTGTTAGGTTTGGCAACATTCATCGTTCTCTTTAAAGTATCTGGTAGTTGATAAGGTGTGTTCACACACATCATGTGTGAGTTTCACAGCCCCGTGATTTAAAAAAGAAGCAACTGGGGCTGGTGAGATGGCTCAGTGGTTTAGAGCACTTGGCGGCTCTTCCAGAGGACCCAGGTTCAATTCTGAGAACCGACATGGCAGCTAACAACTGCTGTAACTCCAGTTCCAGGGGATCCAACACCTTCTTCTAGCCTCCTTGGGCGCTGCATACATGGGGTACACAGATATGCATGCAGACAAATACCCATATACATAAGATAAAAAGAAAGATAAACAAATCTCAAAGAAGATAGGTTATTAAAGGAAATAGAACACATAAAAAGGAATCAGCCTCAGCTCACATGGCTGGCCAGCAAATAGAATTCAGAATACAATGATGAAACATGTATCAAGTGCATACAGGAGGCACACAGTAAGTGGCTACTTCCCTCTGGCTCCCACTCACTACAAGCCTTGGCACAGTGGACTCTTCACATGCTCTTTCTAGTTCAATAATTTATAACTTGGCATCTTCAGACGCTTCTTCGAGGTCTTTCTTTGACTGTGTGCGCCTGATCCTCAAATTTCCCTCCTGGGGTCTCTGTGCTTCCCTGTCTATTGGCCTGCTTCTGTTTCAGGGGAGGGGAGCCTTGTCTATCTGTGGTGGCCTGCAGGGTGGTGAACCAATACAGAGCCATTACCGGGCAGAGTGTCCCTTAATCGACAGGCATTTCTGAGGATGTAGTGTGAAAAAAGGACACCTCCAACTATCAGCCTGCAAAAGCCTTTCCCTGTTGCATGGAGTATGACTGGACAGTGATGTTCACTTATAACTGGGGCAAGCAGGGCTCTCACTGGGGTGGTGAATGTTGAAGAAGAGAGATGTTAAAGGGAAAGCTGTTGCTCAGGACCTTGCAATATTGGATCTCCCCCCTCTCCCCCCATAACAACAAGCACAAACAGTAAAGGACACAGCAAGAGACTAAAACACCACTGGAAGATGGAGGAGTGTCAGCCAACAGGGAGAAAAGGGGACAGGGTTCCCAGTGGCTGAATTTCCCATCGAGAAACAATTGTCTGTGGAGAGCAACAGCACCTTGTGACATTTGCTAAGTGGTTTTGATGATTGACTTTTCAATTGAGTTTCTGTAGTGAGCAAGGAGGGGTGTGAGGGAAAAGCAATTTTCCCCATGGGAGTGTAAAATCCTTCAGCCTAATGAAATGTTTTTTTTTTCCTGGTCTATAGATAACAACCCACTTTTGGATTTTATGCCTAATATTGATTCTTTGTGTATTTTTTATAGAAGCCCTGATGAAATTCAGTTAATTGTGTTTTGTTAGACTGTGAGATTGTCTTTTTTAAATATTCTTCCAACCTCCATGTTCAGGGTTTCTCACTCCTCCCTCCCTGTTCTAAATAGCTGCTTAACTTTGATGAATGGTTTGTGGCAGCTTTAAAAATCTCCAAACTCTACCTTTTTGATCCCTTTCCAGTTTGAATAATTGTGAAAATTCTGAAAACGCCAAGTTCTGCTAAGCAGTAAGATGTTGAAATATGGTCATTAAATCCTGATGGGTTTTTCATTCTGCATCCCATAATTTTAAGGAGTACCATTTTCCGAGATGGTCGGATAAGTGCGAAAAGTATAGAAAACGGTGGAAGTGAGGTCTGAAAGTAGCTTTGCAGAGGACTGGCTTTATTTGAAACTAAACCAAAAAAAAAAAAAAAAAAGAAAAGAAAAGAAAAGCCAAACTGATAAATAGTCCTGAGTGTGTAAGTTCTCATGGTTGGCCTCACTTTGCAGGGATGAACCAGAAGAAGGATGTAGGGGGAGTGTGTGGTTTGGTAGCTGGTGGTCAGGACTATTGTGTTCTCTCTTTTTACATCGTTGGCGCTTTATTTAGGGATGGCATTATCTCCAGAGAACTGCTTTGCTCTTGGGCAGTAAAACCAGTTAATTCTTGAGATAAAGGTTCTCAGAAAAGAATCTGAGCAGGAAGACTTTGTGGTTTAGAGAAAGTGTAATCTTTATTGAATGGCTGGGGTGGGCATTGAAAGCAGAATTAAATTTATAATTGCTTAACAGACAAAGAGGTTCGAATGGATTTCAACCCAGAACAGCAAAGAATCACACACACACACACACACACACACACACACACACACACACACACACGAAAGGGCATTGAGAGAAAGGTGTTGTGGTGTGAACAGCTCTGCCACAGGATTTAGGAGTTTTGTGTTGCAGTCCTGGTTTTGCTTAGAAGCCACACATGTTTGGGTAAAATCTCCTAATGTCTGTTTGCTTAGGTTTTCCTACCTGTAAAAGAGAGTCTTTAGGGCTTTGAAGTGGGGTCCAAGAGCTTGTAACATATCGTCTCAGCAGTGTTACGAGGCTGTTGTGTTTTTACTATAATTCCTTTTACTTAAGTAAAGAAAGCCAACACAATGAAAGCTGTAACTTCCTGGACAGAATTTAGACTCAGACAGTTCAAAACTGATATGTTTTTTTAAAAAAAAAACAAAAAACCACAAGTACCATAAATACACCCTGGAGAAATCATCCTTGGTTAGCTCGTCTGACTATAGTATGGTTCACATCAGTAGTACTTATGAGAAGTCTTCTAAAAGCCAGAAACTCATGAGTAAATGCAAGGTGTTTCTGTTTTCCAGTGATTACCGATGACTTCCTGCTATAGTTTGAATGAAGGTGTCCCCTCCACGATTCATTTTGAAACAATCCCCAGTTAAGAAGCAGGGCCTTAGCTGAAAGTGTAGGTAGGTCAGTAAAGTGCATGCTTACCATGCACAAATCATGAGTTTGATCCCAGCAGCACATATACCACTGTGGTGGTGAATGCCTGTAATCCTGACATTCAGGAGATGGAGACAGGGTAATCAGAATTCCAAAGTCATCCTTAGCTACATAGTGAATTTGAGGCTAACCTGGACTAGGTGGGAAGTAATTAAATTTTGAGAACTCTTCTATCATAAGTTGATTTTTACCTTATAAAAAAGTGAGATGGGGTTAGCATAGGATGTTGTAGAATATTATTTTAAGATGTTTTACATTTGTTTGTGCTGTGGAACATTTGTTTAATGATGCGAAGATGTGTTGCATTCTTTTATGTTGCATTTGTTGAACTCTGTGAAACTATGTTACTTTGCCTGTCTAAAATATCTGATGGTCTAATAACGAGCTGAATGGCCAATAGCGAGGCAGGAGAAAGGATAGGCAGGGCTGGCAGGCAGAAAGAATAAATAGAAGGAGAAATCTGGGAGGAAAGGAGAGAGAAGAAGGAGCTAGAGAGGAAGGAAGAGGATGGTAGGGGCCAGCCACCCAGCTACACAGCCAGCAACAGAGTAAGAGTGAAAATAAGATATACAGGGGTAAGAAAAGGAAAAATCCCAGAGGCAAAAGGTAGATGGGATAAATTAAAGTTAAGAAAAGCTGGCAAGAAACAAGCCAAGCTAAGGTTGGGCATTTATAATTAAGAATAAGCCTCTGTGTGTGATTTATTTGGGAGCTGGGTGGTGGGCCCCCCAAAAGAGCAAAAACAAACAACAACAATAAGGCTCTTTTGCTTTCCAGTCCCTTCTTCACTCATGGGGATTCATAGTGTTTGAACTGACATCTTGGAGGTAAAGACTAGATTCTCTCTGTATACGGAACCTGCTGGCACTTGGACATTGTGCTTCCCAGGCCTTCACAATTGTTGAGAAATAAATCGTCATTGCTTTTAAGTCACCCAGCCTCTGCTGTATTAGATGGTGGCACAAACAGACAAGGATACCTCCCCACTGATAAGATATGGGGGTGTCTACCTAAAGCTCTGAACTGAAGAGCTATGAGGCAGCTTCTCAGAGGGTCATGTAACAAAACATCATACTAAGATGGTTTAGAGCAGCTGAATTTCATTGCATCAGTACTGGGGGCCAGTGGTTTGAAATGGAGGTATCAGCAGGGCCACAATCCCTCTGAAGGCTTACTCTCCTTAAGTGCTGGCAGCCTCAGGCTCTCCATTGCTTGTATATGTCCAGTTTTCCCCATATCTCTTCATATCAACTATTTCCTACAAATTTCTGCTTCCAAGCTTCCTGTTCTCATAGGCTGGAGATGTTGCTCAGTGGTCAAATGTTTGTCTAGCAGACACAAGGCACACCACTGTTAAATTCAGATTCCACGCTTTACTAGTGCAAAGCAACTCTATTCCTTTCCCACTACAGCTGTAACACACACAGTTGGTAGCTTAAACACACACACATTTGTTATCTTCCAATTTTAGAGGTCAGAAGTATGAATGGGGCTGATGGGGGTCTTGTAGGGCTACAATTAAGATCTCAGCAGAGGTGTGGCCTTGTGGAGCTTCTAGGGCAGAGAATTCATCCCCATCTTTCCCATCTTCCAGAAGCCACCTGCATTCCTTGGCTCATGACCCCATCCTTAATCTTCAGAGCTCATGGTGTGATTATCTTTGAATCTCTCTGACTCCAACCTTTGGCTTCCCTACTTTGTCTTCTTTAGTGCCCTTGTGATTATATTGGGCCCACTTGGATAATACCCTAAGCTCTTCTGGTCAAGAACTGGACCTTAGTCACATCTGCAGAGTGTGTGCCATGTCAAGTAGTGTGGGCTCTGGTCCCCCACTGTGAGTGGCTACTGCCTTGCTTGCCGACCTTGACCAGATGTCCTCCCTACGTTTCCTTCTCACCTACCGGAGGTTCTTTGTTCCTGTATCCTGCTTTTGGTGTAAACAGCTTAGATGCAAGTATGTAGAACATTGGGTAGTGAACTTCTGCCCTCCGGGGATCCTCCATTGTACTGTAAGTCTGTATTTAAGGTTTCTTCCCTCTTTTAATAAAGGGCATTAGGCATCCTGCCTTGGTGAATGACTCGCTGTCTCTTGTCTCTTATTTTTAATCCACAACCCCTCACTTGGACACAGTGAACGGGTTACGGTAACGCGGGCGTTGCCGCAGCAAAGTAGTACAGTGACAAGCTCCAGGGAGTGGGGTGTGAACGTTTCTTGAGGGGCTTGCTTTGTCTGTAACAGTCACTATCTCAAACTCCTTCATAGAGGAAACTGGGAACCTGAGGGGTTTTGCTTCACAAGCTCACAAGAGGACTAAAAGGAGTCATTGTTGCAGCTGGCAGCACCCTCAGCCTAGGGCCTAGCACAGAACAGTATCTCATTATGTGTTGGCTGTTCATCCTATGCCCTGATTTAAATCCCTTTAAGCTGGGGACACCTGTGCAGATATTTCTGATGTTTGAGTGTACCCAAAGCAAAGCGTGTTTGTCTTGTTTCCTGAGAAGTCAGTGGAACTCAGTGTGTCTAGTGAGTGATGGGTGGGCTGGCTTGGATGTCACTTGTATTGCCTACACTTTGGTTTGTTTGCTTCACTGTTCTGTCACATGTCCTTACTAGTGATCACACTTGCAAGAAGAAAGTGTATTGAATTTGGAAGTCTTCAAGCAGTTAAGTATTCTATTTTTAGTTGCTTCCATGTTTAAGACGTTTTAATGGCTATCTAATGGTTATTCTCTCACCTTGCCATCTTTCCTAATTTTAAATCTTTTCAGAATGTTTAATGTGTCTTACATAAGCAGCCTAAAGCTGTATGAATAGAATGGGAGAATAAAAATTGTTTTTATAACTATAATAACAATGTAAATAATTGAAGAGCACTTTATAGTGCTACAAAGGACTTTTTCATTCAACTATCAAATACATGGTTGATCTGATGGTTACACGAGCATCCTAGCGTCCAGATGCTGTCAGAGCTGACCTTGGGATCAAAGTACCTGCTTTCTGACCTTATGAACTCAGGGACTCAGGGCAAGCTAGAGATCTACTTTGAGCCTCAGTTTCTAGGTATCACAGTTCCCCATGCGGTTGTAGTGAAAATGTGGGAACTTCTATCATCCATCTCTAGTGTTGGTGCCATCTCAGTGACTGAGACACACTGGCTGCTGTTATTGTCATGGCTACTATGGCTATAATGAGATTAAAACAAAGGCCATGTAGTCTTTGATTTCAACTGTTCAGGTGAGTTACTAGAAGCTACAATCCAAAGTGAGTCACCAAACCATAAGCAAGGCTTGTAAAAGTAGGTGAAGGAAATGTTAGGAAGTCCCAACCCACTTGATTCAGTCTTGGTTTACAAAGATGGAGCAAAGAAGTAGAGATGAAAGGAGTGTGATACTCAGAATGCAGCCAGACTGGGGATGTAGCTCATTTGGTCAGGTGTGTGGCTAGCCTCTTTGAGGCTGTGGGTTCAATCCCAGCATTGCCTAAGCTGGGTGCATTAGCATATATCTGTAATCTCAGCACTGACAAGAGAGGGAGAGAAGGATCAGAAGTTCAAGGTCATGTTGTGGAATATTATTTTAAGATGTGTTACATTTATTTATGCTGTGGAACATTGGTTTAATGACGCAAAGATGTGTTGCATTCATTTATGTTGCATTTGTTGAACTCGGTGAAGCTGTGTTATTTTGCCTACCTAAGACAGGTTGGTCTAATCAAGAGCTGAATGGCTGATAGCTGGGCAGAGAAAAGGTAAGCAGGGCTGGCAGGCAGACAAGATAAATAGAAGGAGAAATCTGGGAGAAGAGATAAAGGAGCAAGAAAAGAAAGGGCCAACCACCCATATATACAGTGAGACATGAAGTAAGAAGGAAAGAAAAGATATACATAAATAGAAAAAGGACAAAGCCCAGACACAAAAGGTAGATGGGGTGATTTAAGTTAGGAAAAGCTGGCTAGAAACAAGCCAAGCTAAAGCCGGGCATTTATAAGTAAGAATTATGTCTCCATGCATGATTATATGAGAGGTGGGTAGTGGGTCCCCAAAAAAGGCAAAGAGTAAAAAGAGTAAAAACAACCAGCAACAAGATCATTCTTGCCTAATGGAGTTTGAAGCTAGTCTTCATTGCAAAAGTTCCTGTCTCAGAGAAAACAAAACAAAACAAAACAAAACAAAACAAAACAAAACAAAAAACAAAAAGGCAGGGAAGGGAGAGAAGTAATGAGGTCGATGTGATAAATTTCCAGAGAGAAAGAAGTGTGGAATACTCTGCCTCCATTCTTGAGAGAGCTTCTGTACAGAATCTACCTAGAAATCTCCAGCAGTTTGGTGGATACCACAGACCAGAACGTGACTCCACTCCAGAAATCCAGAACGTGATGGATTTGCTGGACAATTACTAGGAGAATGGAGGTAAGGACAGATTGTCACTGTTTTTGGTGTGGACTCTATTCCAGCATTTTCCCAGGCAAAGCCAGTAGGTTCTGTTGAGCCTACTTTCTGAGGCTACCCAGGGGCCACCTTGGATGCTGACGTAGGTGGCCACCAGCAGGCATGCAGTGGGGGAACCAACAAGGGCTTCCTTGCTGAAGAAAATCCTTGTGTCAGCTGGAAGAGCCTCATCTGCGCACGGCTATAGAACTTCTGGTGAGAAAACCTTAGTGATGGGGCAAGTAGAGGAGGGAGACAGATTCAGGGAAGGGTCCAAGGAAAGAACCTGGGGGCCATGTGCTTGGCCTCTGTGACATGAAGCCTCTTTGCTTCTATTTTCCACTCATGTTCTGACTCAGAAGGGTCAGAAACCATGATGACGTAACATGTTTGAAGAGAAAGGATGACTAGACAAGATGCAGAAAGGGAAGTCAGTCACCACCTTCTCCAAGGCAGCCAGCTTCCTCCAGTGGGCTATGACCATTGAAAGGCTGAAAGGCACAGAATGCTTCAGTTATTCAATTGGATAGGAGACATGAATTGAACTGAGATTTCTTTCATTTGTTGAAAAATATCTAATCCACCTATGAAATTTGTCCTATATCTGATTCACAGGCAAGAAAAGACCTGTCCTATGGAAAGAGCTTCATAGGTATCTCTAGAGTTTACATTTCTACATTATAGTAGTTACATCATCCTCTCTGGCAGTAACCCAGCAGATAGGAATCACTGTAAAGATAATGACTATTTGGTAGAGGAGATCACCACATTTCAAAAAGGTAAGGGCTGTGTGCAAAATCCCAGTTTGGCAACTGCTGGAGGCAGGGCTGAGCCCTGGTCTCCTGATGTTGCTTGCTCTAATGCAGTGGTTCTCAACCTGTGGGTTGTGACCCTTTGGGGAATCAAATGACCCTTTCACGGGGGTCACCTAAGACCATCGGAAAACACAGATATTTATGTTACAATTCATAACAGCAAAATTATAGTTATGAAGTAGCAATGAAAATAATTTTATGGTTGGGGGTGACTACCACATGAGGAACTATATTAAAGAGTTGCAGCATTAGGACGATTGAGAACCACTTCTCTAATGGAACATGGAGAAGCTAAAGTATAATCACAAATAGTAATGGAACAGAAGCAGGTGAGGCCCCTGGAGCTCAGAGCACATTCTCATTCTCAGAAAGGCCTAGATTTTGTCAGATAGCTTGCTTCTGGTTTGCAAAGTGTTACATGTTCTGGGCCCACATGCATTCAAATATACACTGTTGTTTGGATTCAAACCATCCCTCAAAGTCCATATATTAAAGGCTTGATAACCAGTCTTGGGTACTCCTGGGAAATGGTGGAACCTTTAAGAGGTGGGTAGGCTGCTGGAGGAACACTTTTGAAAGGGATACTGGGACTCTGCTCCTCTTACGTCTTCTTTTGTTTTATCCCGTCATGCATCTCTTGCTATGAGGTTCTGTCCTGTCCTAAACAATGGGGCTAGTTACTGTTTTTCTGAATCTCTGAGCTAAAGTGTAGTTTTTTTCCCTCTGTATTTTGATTAATCTTGGGGTATTTTGTCATAGCAACAGGACGCTTACTAACACAGGTTTTTCAAAAGTAAAAATATAAGCTGAGCTTATAATCATTTCTCTTTGGAAAAATATGACTTTAGGGGAATTTTGATAGAGGAAAGACACTTTTCTGCACTGCTATTTTTCTTAAGGAAGGGTGTGCCAAATCCATTGATTGTTTTATAATAAACACACCCCCTCCCCTGACCCTATTGTTTTAAGGACTGAGCCATTCTTAATGGAAACCATCTAGAGGAAAACTAAGATGATGGAGATGGAAAACATCGAAGGAGGCCATTGGTCAAGTTCCACTATTGAGACTTTCCTGAATTGAATACTTAATTTTGTTTTCCTGAGAGAGAACAAATTGACCTGGCCAAATATAGCATGCCCACATGCTTGGCGGTCTGAATGAGTGGTGGTACTGTTTCTCACTGGATGCTCATGTCAGTATTGTGCTAAGTAGCCCTTTCCTTCAGCTTGCTTGCTTCTGTGTAGAGAGAGGGAATCCATCTCCTAATGCTTCAATGAGGTAGGGCTCGTTCTGCCTCCAGGACATTGATATGAGGGCCTTGGCCCTCAGACGAATTCTGCTTCCTGGTCATACACTATGGGCTGGCTGCGGGGTGTGGTCCATCATCTGTGCCACCCCCAGCTATGTGTCAGACAACAGTGCCAACTTCTGAGCCTAAGATTGCCCTTCATTCCAATTCTCTCTCCTTTGGCCAAGGGCTACCAGCTGTGGCCAGAAAAGCTAAGTGTCACATTGCATGGTCATGATAGCAACTAAAGGAAAATAAAAATAAAATAAAAATATCTCATTGCTCGCTCTTCCTCCCCATGTCCTGAGGCTTCCATCTTGCCGAGATGACAAAACTAAAATGACGGTCATTGTCATTTAGGGAGTCATCTGTGTTTGTGGCAGATCCTAAGGCAGAAACCTTGTCACACACCAACAGGAATTGAAGAAAAGGCAGCATTCAGCTCAGAAACAAATAGAAACCTGGGCACGAAAGGCCCATTGGATGGAGGAAGATCAACTTGTTCTCTGTGGGACAAAGGGTAGACACAGGGAAGGAGCTTAAGAGCTGATCAAACACGCCTAGGCTCATTAGCATGGACAACCTTCTAGCCTGGGGATTCTCAGACCTAGATGTCACTTGCAGATCCCGAACAAAATTAACCAAATGTTCATTTCACTTTGCCTTTGGCCTTCTCTTCACATCTCTCCAAAACAGCTAGTCATTACATTACATACAAAGTGAATCGTATAGGATTGAGCATGGGGTGGAATGTTCTAGAAGACATACTTCTTTTGAAAGAAGTCAGGGGTTAGGTTTTCTCCCTTTAGTGGCGTGCAGAAGAGTGAGGGTTTTAGGTCAGATTGTCACTAGTTCCAGCCTTGATTCTGCTGTTCTTAAGTGGGGGAGCTTGGGGGAAAAATTTCAACTTTCCAAGCTTCACTTTGTATGATGCAACAATTAACATCATTTGATGCAGAATAGAATAGTTGTCATGTCCTGGCATCTGACAATAGTAGGTACAGAAAGGGAACCTTAAAAGACCCCATATCATGAACTGTCTCAAGTTCACTTAGCAATACTGATGCAAACAAACAGTACTTCCATAAACCTGTATAATGAGGGGCTGGGGAGACATGGCTCAGTGAGGAACGTACTTGCTGTACAAGTATTGGTACCCGAGTTTGGATTCATAGCACACACATAGAATCCCAGCCCGGTGGGGTAGGACAGTAATCTCAGTGCTCCAGGAGAGAGGTGGGGAATGGTGGGGGCAGGATGATCCCAGATGCTTACTGTCCAGCCAGTCTCGCGGACAGGGTGAGCTCCAGGTTCAATGAGAGACGCTGCCTCAAAAGATGTGGTGGAGAAACAATTGAGGAAGACCCCTGGCACTGGTCTCCACACATTCCTGTATGAGTGAGTACATCCCCCCAAAAGGCATAACACATACCTATACACCCACAAACATATGTACACACACAGAACGCTGTACAACACTATAAGCTCACATAACTAGTGTGTTTTTTTTATTTCATTACATTTGTTTAGTGTGTGCAAGTATGTGGGTGTGTGCACATGTAAGCACGTGC
>CABHPH010117539.1:0-10112 GCA_902168325.1 Peromyscus nudipes | reverse complement strand
TCTGGCTGGGTGTCTAGTCTTTCCTCACGGTCTTGCTCAGCTCTACTAATTGTCAGAGACACTTCAGGGATTCTGTGTTACCTCTACAAACTGATCAGCATGTTATTCAGCAGTTTCTTGGCTGAGATTCCATCTTGGTTTTTGAGAAGTAAAAGATGCCAGGTATTACTGTATTTACCAAGCTAACCTAGAGAGAGAGACAGAGAGGCAGAAGAGCCAAGGGAGGAAAAGAAGCAGAAGTAGGGGTGCAAGTCAGAACATGAAAAGTGAGGAGAAGGAACAGAGAAGAAAAGACACTGTTTTACCCTTTATCTGATAGATTTTTTTTTTCTCTGTGCAGCTTTGGAGCCTTTCCTAGAACTCACTCTGTAGACCAGGCTGGCCTCGAACTCACAGAGATCCACCTGCCTCTGCCTCCTGTGTGCTGGGATTAAAGGCCTGTGCTTGATAGATATTTTTTAAACTGTGTATCTGTGTCCACGTATGCATTCACATATGTCAATAAATGCCAAAGTGGAGGTCAGAGGTTATCCTTGGATGTCAGCCCTTGCCTTCCACCTTATTTGAGACAGGATCTCTTGTTCACTGCTGTGTACCAAGTTCACTGTCCTTTGAGTCTCTGGGGATTTTTCTGCCTCTGATCCCATCTCTCCATCAAGAGTGCTGAGATTTCAGATGTGCCGTATCACATCTGGCCTTACATGGTTCTGGGAATATGAACTCAGGTTCTCATGCTTGTATGGCAAACATTTTACCCTCTGGGCCATTCTCCAGCTTCTAATGTGTGTGTGTGTGTGTGTGTGTGTGTGTGTGTTTACATATAAAATTTTATGTTTTGATGGCAGAAGGTTAAAATAGAATGTAGACATTTTGTAAAACACATTCTTGTACATAATAATAAAATGGGGAAACAGAGAACACACTAACTAAAAAACAGAGCAAATGAAGTAAAGTTCATAAACATCGACACACAGGAAAACATACCCAAACCCACCCGGCAGATCCAGAGCTGCAATGAGGGTGAAACAGTGCAGTACAAATGTTGTTTATTTCAAAGAAACAAACACAAAATAGAGAAAAACAGATTTTAACCTCAGAAATAAAAAAAAGCAGCTCCAAAGTAAAATAGTAACAGGGAATTAAAAAACATGGTCAGTAAAATTTATGAAACACAACAAAGTTGTAGGAAGGGAAAATAACTTTAAAAGTTGGTCTAACATGTGATCAATAAAACGAATAAATAAAATTCAAGTAAATAAAACAGGAAAAAGAAATAAGACAAACTAGGAGATTTCTTCCAGAGTCCTGGGGAAGACGTTAGGAAGCTACGGATGGTGGGGGTAACCTGAGGGAATGAATCTGAGTACACTGAGTTCTTTCGTCCGTCCACTTTATTCCCTTGAGATAAATTCTATCTGCATAGCTTCAATTCTGTTCTTATACTTAGCTCCTCTCTGTCCCTTCTCCTCCTGTTTTCTCGTAACTCTAAGTTCTTTTCCATCTCCATCCTCATCTTCATCTTTGTTCTCTATCTTGGCTCCTTCCTGTTCCTCTCCCAGAACCAGCCTCTCCCTTACCAGCAACCTGACCCTTACAATACAATGCAAGGCTCCCAAGGTCCTTGCAACAGCAGTGATAGCCGGCTTCATTTGCAACCCAAGAGGGGAGTGAATAGATGAGGTGGGGTCAGAAGGCCTGGAATAAGTCAGAAAAGGAATTTATGTACTCAAAATATTTTCTTGTAAGTGATTAGGTAAAATGTTATGAGTTTATCACAAATGTACTCAAACTACAATCTTACAGGTGGTTAGGTAAGAGAATCTATAAGTCACTAAAATGTAACTGCCTCTCTATTTCTATGTCACTGTATACTGACAGGGCAGGATAAATCTGCTCAGAGCTAGGAAATCTGCCTCTTAGCTACACTGCACCTGGTATGCAAAATCCCTTTTGTTCTGAGTCAATTGCTCTGGAATTATTCAGGCTGTGAGGGAAAGGAGGGTCTGAGCTTCATTTGCACAAGAAACAAAGCTCTGCACCTAAGTTCACCTGTCTCCTAGGCCTAGGAGACAAGTGGTATCTCCATAAGGGTGTTTACCTTAATTCAGGTGACTCAGTGGTTGGTCTGAAATGCTTTGTCCTGTCTGCCTTTTGGCTTTGGATGCTATAGAAATATATCAGATAAAATACACTGCCAAAAGTTCTTGGGGAAGCTATGAGAGCGCACAAGAATTTCATAGCAGGAAACAGCTGATATATTAAAGCCAAATAACACCAAATACTCCTTGAGATTTGGGTTCCTCTGGAAGAATTCCTTGATTTTTTTCCAGATATAGATTTATCATATTGAGCTGAATTCTTACTACATATTCCTGTGGCTCATAGCAACTAGGGACAGAAGGACACAGACAGTAGATGGCCTAAAAGAATGTGGGGTCTCTAACACACACCCCAAAAGAGCAAACTAGATACCTGAAGGATGTAAAAAACTTAATAACAACTGAAAATATGGCTATGTTAATTACTATGGAAGAAACCAGAGAAGTAGCTAAAAGCACACCAGTAAAAAAAGGAACAATTGGTTTTCTGAGTTGGACTTTATGGACCCAGGATTTAAATTGTTTAAATATTTAAAAAACTAAAATGCTCTAAGATAAATAAAAGATAGTTTCCAAGAAGTTGGCATAATTCAATACACAGTTAATGAAATGTAAACTGCTGCTGGATTTCATTTACAAGCACATACACAAATGCATCCAGTAAGAAGTTAACAGATAGAATTGAGCTATTCAGCAAAATGTCAAGCAGGGCTAGAGTAGGATATCCATGGAGATTCGGGTTAAGGGATTACCAAGTGCACTGTCTTATCCAATTAAAGGGTCTGATTGAGTTGTCCTATTGGCAGAGATTGAAGCTTTGGATAGCATGAAGTAGTCACTCTTAATAAAACCCTCGGATAATAGGAACTGATAAAATCTCTTTATTGAAATCCAACAGTAAATATTGATTGTAAAAAGATAAAAACATATTAGAAATTGAATAAACAACATTAATTCCTAAAAGTAAAATTTCCACCACCATTATTTCACATGAAAATTAAATCACATGAATCAGAAAAAAAGATAATAATCTCCTCACTGTAGAGTGAGTTTTAAGAAACTTAGGAGACCTTGCTAGAAAAAATATTATAATTATTTATAAGAGAAGTTACTTTATTAATAGTAGATACATTGAAAATTGATATTTTATCCAGAAATAACTAAAGGAAAATGATAAATAAGTTATTAAATATTAAAATAAATAATTTGGAAGAATCATAAGAAAAGACACAATATCTGTTAACAAACATAACGAGCCAGGCAGTGGTGGTGCACACCTTTAATCCCATCACCCAGGAGACAGAGGCAGGCAGATCTCTATGAGTTTGAGGCCAGCCTGGTCTACAGAGCAAGATCCAGGACAGGCACCAAAACTACACAGAGAAACCCTGTCTCAAAAAACAAAACAAACAAAAAATAAATAAATAAATAAACATAATGAACATAGACTAAAGTCTAAAGAATACATGTTGATTCTACTCTCTGATATAACAATAAAATAGTTCAATGATCAAAGTTAATACATAACCATAATAATAAAATAGCAATTCTAAAATGTTTTCAATTATTTTTTAAAGTTGGAGACTATCCCTTGAAATTTATATGGATATTTAATAAATGAACACAGCCATTGGGGTGGCAGGGGGCCATCCTCATCATTATGGCATTATTTTTCTTTTTGAAGTTTAAAGGCATTTGTGGGGGTATTGTGTTCCCCAAAATATTGTGTATGCTAATAAACTTATCTGGGGTCAGAGAACAGGACAGCCACAATATTAAACATAGAGGTTAGGCAGTGGTAGCATACACCTTTAATCCTAGCATTCCAGAGACAGAAATCCCTCTGGATCTCTGTGAGTTCAAGGCCACATGGGAAACAGCCAGGCGTGGTGACCCACACCTTTAATCCCAGAAAGCCATACCTTTAATCTCAGGGAGTGGTGGTAGAAAGCAGAAAAGTATATAAGGCGTGAGGACCAGAAACTCGAGGCATTTGGCCTGAGCAGGCCTTTGGCCTGGAGAAGCCTTTGGCCTGGAGAAGCATGTGGCTGGTTAAGCTTTCAGGCTTCTAGCAGCAGTTCAGCTGAGACCCATTCTGGATGAGGGCTCGGGGCATCCAGTCTGAGGAAACAAGACCAGCTGAGGATCCAGCGAGGTGAGATAGCTGTGGCTTATTCTGTCTCTCTGACCTTCCAGTGTTCACCCCAATACCTGGCTCAAGTTTGATTTTATAAATAAGAACTTTTAAGACTCATGCTACAGGCATTATTTGTTATTATTACAGGGGCCAGGTGGCACCCTGTGAGTTTATTATTACAAAGGAAGGGTGGCACCGTATGGAGGCCAGAAGAAACTTTCAGGTTTAGTTCTCTCCTGCCACCATGTCCATGGATTCAGATCCAGCCAGGCTTGCACACAAGGACCCACTAGGCTAATCTCCCAGCCCAAGATATCACAGCATTCTTCATGTCTTAGACAATGGCCAAGAAGTACATCATACTAACATTCCATGAGATTTCTGCATTGCTATCAATAGTACATCACATACAGAAGTAAGACTCAGAGCCCAGAACCTGACCTCTCTATTCTATCATTGGAATAACACTTAAATCTCAATCAAGTAGTGAAACATGGATTTTTCTATTCAGACTCTGGAAGTATTGAACTTATCAATGTGAAAGATACCTTACAACTAACAACAATAAATTCCAGATGGAGGAAAGAATTAAGCCAAAATCAAAGCAAAGTAAATACATCGTATTTGTGAAAACTAAGAAAAGGTATGTATACCAAAATACAGAAAGATAGGATTGAAAAGAAAGATTGCTGTTGCCTATATAAACATTAAACATTGAGATGATGCAGAATCCTCTTAAGCAAAATCAACTAAAAAGGATAGTTATATTAACACTGCAATAATTAACATTTGCTAATTCCAGAGGATATTAAATGTTTGACAAGAAAAAAACCAATTAACTCAGTTTTTAAGTGTGTAATAAGATATATGAAGAAGCAGTCACTAAATAGCAAACTCACAATGTTAACACAGTAAAGCTAGAGCTTAATGGCAGTCTGTGATGTGTAATTTAAAGCAATTATGAGACGTGACTTAACACCCATTTGGCACCTGTTGCTGGATGGAATTCAAGGGCAAAGGCATGCCCATGCATTGCTGGTGGTATGCGCAGAGCCATATTCTCTTTGGGAAAGCAATTTGGCAACATCTGTTCAGAAATGAAAAATGCATAATCCTTTTACCTAGCAATCACCATCTTGAGAATTCTACGACTGTGAAGTATGTCACAGGCAAATGATGGTGTTTATGGCTTTAAGGCATATAAAGCTTTAATACAAGTCCTAATGGAGTGAGCTGAATTCAGCCATTTACTAAGATCTGCACAGTTGGCCCACAAATGTCATAATATAAGTACCACTTATTAGTTATACAGTGCAAACCATGTAGAGTGCTTACTTGTGGGGAATACAATGGTGTTTATTGCGGTTTTACTCATAATGGCAACAAAACTGTAAACAGTTAATATTCTTAACAGGAAATAATTGAATAAATTATGGTATAGCTCTATCATAGAGTATTATGGAAATATTTAAGAAAATAGGACTATATGAGTAATCCAAAGTAATCTACAGAAGGTAATGTTGAAGAAGAATTTAAAGTCATAAAACTGGTGTGTGTGTGTGTGTGTGTGTGTGTGTGTGTGTGTGTGTGTGTGTATCAATTGTTTTGAAAGACAAGACTCTATATTGTTTATGTACTCAGTTATGATTATGTGAGTTTGGATAAATAAAGGGCATACACTACAATGTTAAAAATTTGATGTCCAGATGACTAAATACCTATTTTAAAAGTGAAAGTGCTGGAGTTATAGCTCAGTAGTAGAGTGATCAGGGACCTGGACCCTGATATACAGCACAGCAAAAAGTAAAGAAAAGAAAATAGTAAAGGCATAAGAAATTGTTGTAGAATATTATTTTAAAGTGTGTTGCTTTTGTTTATGTTGCATTTGTTTAACTCTGTGAAGCTGTGTTACTTTGCCTAAAACACCTGATGGCCTACTAAAGAGCTAAATAGCAAATAGCAATGCAGGATAGGCAGGGCGGGCAGGCAGAAAGAGTCAGTAGTAGAAGGAGAAATCTGGAGGAAGAGGTAGCAGCAGAGAAGGACATCAGGGGCCAGTCACCGAGCCAAACAGCCAGCCACGGAATGAAAATAAGATAAACAGAAGTAAGAAGAGGAAAAATCCTAGAGGCAAAAGGTAGACAGGATAATTTAAAGTTAAGAAAAGCTGGGAAGCAACAAGCCAAGCTAAGGCCAGGAATTTATACGTAATAATAAGCCTCAGTGTGATTTATTTGGGAGCTGGGTGTTGGGCCCCCAAAAGAGCAAAAACAAACAACAAGAAATGGCTGCCTCTTTAACTTAAAAATATGCATACTATATTTTGAAATACTGCAAATGTATTTTATAATTTATATTAATAAATGTTAAATTTGTAACAATTTCTAAATATATATTTGTATTATATAGATTCATATACTCTAGGTTTTGTCATTCATATATAAATATTGCATAACACTTCAATATCCATACTAACATATATATTTTATGTATATAATATCAATACATAAGTATTTTAGCTAATTTTTTGTCTTGTTTTTTAATGGTACAGGGGACTAAACATAAGGCCTTGCATGCAGTAGCTAACCAGTCTATTTCTGAGCTAAATCTCAAGTTCTAGGAAAGTTTTCAATTAAAAATGTAGCACCTGAGAGAACTGTATTGATAAATGGAAAAGCAGCTTAGGTAACTGCTACAATAGCCAATCATGAAATTGAAGCAGAGTTGTAAGAATGGTAATGGCAATGTCACAATAACAACGGGACAGGGGAGTGGCAGATCCTAAAGCAATGAATGGAAATGAAAATAGAAAGAGAGAAATGGGGGAGGAAGTGTCTACCCTGATCCCCTGGCCTACTTATTTTTCATTCTTGTACCAATACAGCACTGCAGAGGTAACTCATCTGGAGTGAGCATTCAGCAACAAACATAAATCTCTAGTTCTGTAAGTATGCAAAGTAGTGTGCATACTACAGTGTTGAGGAAAGAGGTCGGGGCAGATCTTTGCCAGTTTCCTACAGTCAAGGCAGAAGAATTTTGTATTTAATATTCTTCATTCACAGGATTCATATACAAAGTGCACCTCAACACAGGTCATTTAGGGAGGAATTACTTTCACCAGCATTGCAAAATTTCCCCAGGTTGTCCTGGGAAAGCTAGTATCTCAGAACTTGAATATCAATTTCAAAATTAACCAGTCAGTTTCAGCTCTCATGTACACCTTGCTGAGATTTTGAGTTGTTTTTTTAGTATGTAAGTTGGTTGGAACTTTTATACAATCATCCAATCACAATATATCTACTATATTTTTCTTATTCTTTTTTAAGGGTTTATTTTATTTTTTAATTATGTGTATGTATGGGTGTCTATGAGTGTGAGTGTTGTGGAATATTAATTGATGATGTGTTGCATTTGTTTATGCTATGGAACATTTGTTTGCTGATGCAAAGATGTGTTGCATTTATTTAACTCTGTGAAGCTCTGTTACTTTGCCTGTCTAAAACACTGATGGTCTAATAAAGAGTTGAATGGCCAATAGCTAGGCAGGAGAAAGGATGGGTGGGGCTGACAGCCAGGGGGAATAAAAGAAGAAGAAATATGGGAAGAGAAGATCAAAGAGCAAGAGAGGGAGAAAGAGAGAGGACACCAGGGACCAGCCACCCAGCTACATAGCAAGCCACGGAGTAAGAAGTAAAGAAAGGTATATAGAATAGAGAAATATAAGAGCCCAGAGGTATGAGATAGGCAGGATAATTTAAGAAAAGCTAGCAAGAAACAAGCCAAGCTAAGGCCAGGCCTTCATAAATAAGAATAAGAATCCATGTGATTATTTGGGAGCTGAGTGGTGGGTCCCCAAAGATCCAAAGAGTGAAAAATAGCCAACAACATGTGAGTGCATGAATGTTGGTGTCAATGGAGGCCAGAGGCACTGGGTTCCCTGAGCTGGAGTTGCAGTCAGCTGCCCATGGTAGGTGCTGGAATCAAATTCTGGTTCTCTCCAAGAGCATTGCTTGCTGTGCTCTAAGCCTCTTAACTATCTTTCCAGACTAGGTCTTTATTCTTAGTAATGCCTTGTAGTTTTCAATTTAGAGGTAACCTTTGTTAGAATTATTACTAGATGTCGTGTGTGTGTATGTGTGTGTGTGTGTGTGTGTGTGTGTGTGTGTGTGTGTTATATGCATGTATGTCTGAGTGCATATGTGGTGGCCAAAGGTTAATGATGGATAAAGGGCGTCTTCCTGGTTTTCTCTCTCTCTACTTTATTCCTGAGACAATGCCTAAGACTTTCTAGGTCACCATGTATCAATTAGTTATCATTATCTACCCCGAACTTGGGAAGACAGAACCTCAACTGTAAAACTGCTTTGAGCAGACTGGCCTGTGAGCCTGTGAGCAGGTCTGTGAGGCATTTTTTTTTAAATTGTTAATTGTTCTAGGAGTGACCAGCCCGATGTGAGTAGTAGCACCCCTGGGCAGGTGGGCCTGGGTTATATAAGAATGCTGATTGAACGTGAACCAAGGAAAGCAAGGCAGTAAGCAGAATTCTTCTATGGTCCCACCTTCAATTCCTGCCACCAGGTTCTTGGCTTGGATCCCTAGCTTGGCTTTCCTCCATGATGGACTGGAACTTGAAAGCCAAAAAAAATGCTTTACGCCCCCAGGGTGCACTTGCTCAGAATGCTTTATCAGAGCCACAGGAAGGCAAACTAGAGTACCATGCCATAGGAACAAACACTTCTATACTTCCTTTCAAATTCTTATTTCCTAGCTTTCCTTCCTGCCAGTATGCAAAATAGTGTACGCACTACAGTGTTGAGGAGAGCAGTAAGGGGCAGATCTTTGCCAGGTTTCTACAGTCGAGAAGGAAGAACTTGACATTTAATATTCTTCATTCACAGGGTTCAAAATATAAAGTGCACCCCAACACAGGTCTTGTAAGGAGGAATTGCTTTCACCAGCATTGTAACATTTGAACTCCTCTGTGTTGAAATCCCAATGGTATAAGGTTCAATGCTACCATCGGCCTAAGTTCTGCAGTGGAGAAGTGTTCTGAACTTGGCCTGCACGATCCCATTCTCTGAAGCAGCAAGTTCTGACTTGCAGAGGAGCTCACCTCAGAGAAAGGACGGATGCCAATCAAGCATGAGACAATGTAACCATTCCTATGGTCCGGAGTTGTGTGGTGACTCCTGTTAGGGTCATAAAGAAGGATGAAGTGAGACTCCACCACCTTATTTTGACCCATTTGTGAATAACCTAGTCAGAGCAATTAAGACCACTTACGAGTGAATGATGAAAGTGTGAATGAGGGTCACAATGATAAGCTATCAATACAGTTGTTCAAGAATAGTTGAGTATAAGTTCTGATAACCTGGATCCTGGAACGAAGCTTCATTTATCATTTCTGAACATTTTTAAAAATACCTTAAGCTTATACTCCTTTGTTCACAAAATTGTAGGATTTCCTTTATTTCAACACTTCACTAAAAAAATAAATCTCCCCTGAGAATCTTTAAAAGTTTGGATCATTTAAAAGGCATATTATTAATTTTACTGAGTTAATAACCATTATGGTCTTGTACTGAGGATAATATTTATCATGGGACATCTTAAAATGCATATTATCATAAAATGCATAATAAGGACTTTCCACCTATATAAATTGAATTTAATAGATTGTAGCAGCTCCAGTGGGCCCAGTGGGGTCTTTTGAAAACGTGGTTTAGAGCCTTGTTAAAACACACATTCTTTTCATGTCATATTTTAGTTAGAGATCTTGCTTTACCTACTCAAGCTTGAACCTGTTTGATTATATAAATACAAAACACAAATAAAATGAAGATAAAAATACAAAAGTTTTCAAGTATGTTAGTCTA
>CABHPH010117533.1:0-40029 GCA_902168325.1 Peromyscus nudipes | reverse complement strand
GGAGCTGGCATGGGATCAACCTAGGCCCTCTGCATCTGGGTAACAGTTTTACAACTTAGTCTTTTGTAGGGTCCCTAGCAATGGGACCAGGACCTGTCCCTGAAGCATGAGGTTCTTTGGAACCTATTCCCATGGTGTGATGCCTTGTTCAACCTTGATGCAGGAGGGAGGAGCTTGGTCCTGTCTCAACTTGATATGTCATGCTTTGTGGATTCCCAAGGGAGACCTTACCCTATCTTATCCCTCCCAGGGGGAGGGAACAGGGAATGGATGAGAGGAGGGAGGGAAAACTGTGGTTGGTATGTAAAATAAAACAAAGAAAATCAAATTGGCTAGAATGTTGTCAAGCCTGGTCTATGGGGGAAGTACATACAATCCTATGTAGCCCATTGATCTCAAGTGGAAATCCGGAGTTGGAGGTAAACCCGGCTCCTACACTGCAGTAGTGTCCACAGTATGGGAGTTGACAGACAGTGGGTCAATAAAGGAAAGGTTACTCTTCAAAAACTACTCTCAGGATGTCTGTCCTGCAGGGGAGAGATAATAGAGGGGATAATTTTAGGTTGCTTGAGACCTCATTGAGAGCATATTATTATCTAAAAATAAATCACCATGTCCCATTCTAATTTATCATATCATCTAATTTTCACATGCAGAAAGTAGAGAGGAGAGAGGTTTGGGGGCTTTCTTTCAGGTCACCAGTACATCATCATAAACAACCTATAGTTATTAGGGTCCAGAAAGGAATCAGCAGCAACCAGTTGGCTAGCATCTCCTACATAGTTACCTATATGGTTTTAGGATTCCTTTGTGTTATTATTATTTTTGATCATATATAAGGTTGGTATTATCATTTTTATAAATAACAAAGGAATAAAGTAGAACAGATTTGGATTAATGAGGAAAATATGATTTCCTTATTCAACACACCAGTTTCTATGTCTTATGTACAGGAGGTTTTTCAATGAAATCATAATTTTCTAACATATTTGTTCAGAGCAGATTGAGACAAGTATTCCTATGAGGTATTCAACTTCTATATTTTCTTACTCTTAACAACTTTTTGGCCTTATATTCTCCCCTAGAAAGAATTACCTTCCTTTGGGTTTTTTAGCAATGGCTAAAACATTTTATTTACTGTCTTATAATGACTTCAGTGAGTGAGTCATACATCAGGCTTAATCATCAAGCCTCAGAAAATGAACAAGAACTAAAAAGCACATATGAAGGGAATAGGTTGACCTCACTAATTATGAGAAGGAAGCAGAGTGCTGGAGTCTTCTGTAGTTAATAGCAATACTCCTGAGAATGCTAGTGCCTTGTGAGTTACAATGTGCACCTACTCAAAAGATAGTTTGTGTCGAGTGAAAATACCCCATGCTCAGATCAGCACTTATTCTAAAATATAGTTGGATGTTGATAATCACCTCTATGTTGAGATACTACATGTTGTGTTTGGTGCTTCTACAGCAAGTTTAATTGGCCTCTGTAGAATTTTGAGCTAGCAGGGTAGGAAAAAGGCAAATAGAGGGCTTAGCAGAAAGTGCTCATTCTGAAAGGAATGCTGAGTGTTCTGTTTTCTGGGATCAAAGCAGCATTGACTTGGAGATTAAATGCCCCTCTACTCTCCCTCACACACATATAAACACATGTGTGTATGCATGAACACACACATACACATTCATACCTGAATGCCAACATAGACATCAAAAAAGGCATAATAATTAAAACTAGATGCACATCTTTTAATTGGACTAAAGATATGCAATTAAAAAGACTTATCTTTCTTTCCAGTGGGTTATTTTTGTGGGACTAATAACTGGGAGGGGAAAAAAATAAGGTCTATGACAAACTGGAAAGTGACACTTGAATAGCCATTAAATGAACACAGTCCTTATGCCTCCATTGAACTGACCTTCTTGGACTGTGGCAGCCACACTTGTGATAAACCCAGTGGTGGCTTTTAAGGTGCCTTGCTGCCCTGATGGCATTCTCACCATCTGTTTCCTCTCTGTGTCATGGAGTCTCTGCTCATTTTCATGAATGTTTTCTTCCTCTGTTTGCTCCTCCACCACCAGCCTCTTCTCTCCCTTTCATCTCCATCTTCTTATCTTTGCACTGGGCAATGCCTCTGAGCATGTCTTTGCTTTCACTGTTCATGCCCACTGTGACTGGAGTCATTGCCCCATAGATATATGTACCCTTATAGGGAAAGTCCCTTGATTTCTCCCTCCATTTCTATCTACTGTGTCCCCAGAATTCTTGGCTCTTTTAATTGGTCTTCCAGCATCTCTCCTTACTGAATAAGGGTGTCAAACATATATTCAAATGTAAATGGTAAGCCTTTCACCCTGCCTCCAGCTTTTATTTTAGTTAATAGTTACTTTCATATTCAACGTGTTTAGAACAAAATGCTCTCTCTTTCTCATTTTTATATACTTAGACAGTTCATCTGTTATAGCATATAACCATGAACTAGATAGTTTAAAAGTGGTAGAGATTAATTTTTATAATTCTAAACATGGGATGTATAGGTTCTGGACACTTGCATGGTAAGGTTTTCGTAAAGTGTCTCCTCTAGATTTCAGAATTTCTTTTCTCCTTATGTAGTCATGAGGCAGGAAGGGTGTTAAGGGGCAGTCTGTGATCCCTTTTATAAGGCACTAATCCCTCATGAAATAAATCACCTCCTCAGTGCCCTACCTCCTAATACCACCACATTGATGGTTATCATGTCAACATATGGATTCTGAGAGGCCATCGACATTCTTTTTATAAGAGCTCATATCTTATTTGTCAGCAAGTTCAGTGAATTTTACTTGGTAAGTATTAATAGACTTACTTAAAAAGAAGTTACTCCTAGTACCTTGTCACCTTCTCTATATTTCTGATAATCTATTTGGAATACACTTCCAGAATTATCTTTTTTAAATAAATTTGTTTGTTTATTTATTTTACATTTTGGCCACAGTTTCTCCTTTCTCCTCTTCTCCCAGTCCCCCTTCCCAAACTCCCTCTGTCCCCACACCCCAATCCGGTCCTCCTCTGTTTCTGCTTAGGAAAGGGCAGGTCTCCCACGATTATCAATAAAAGATGGTATATCAAGTTTCAGTAGGCTACTCTCCATGTATTAAGTCTGGGCAAGGTGACCCCATATGAGAAGTGGGATCTGAAAAGCTTGTAAAAGAGTTGGAGATACTCCCTGTTCCCACTGTTGTAGTCCCACAAGAGGATCAAGCTACACAACTGTAACATGTATGCAGAGTGCCTAGGTCATTCCCATGCAGACTCCCTGCTTGTTGGTTCAGTCTTTGTGAGCCCCAATGAGTCCAGGTTAGTAGAGTCTGTGAGTTTTCTTGTGGTGTCCTTGATGTCTATGCTCATATATGTTCATAGCAGCCTTATTTGTAATAGCCAGGACCTGGAAACAACCTAAATGTACCTCAACCAAGGAATGGATTTAGAAAATATGGTACATTTACACAGTGGAGTATTACTCAGCTGTTAAAAATGATAACACAGGGAAATTTGAAAGCAAATGGATAGAACTAGAAGAAAATCATCCTGAATGAGGTAACCCAGACACAGAAAGACAAATATGGTAGGTACTCACTCATAAGTGGATATTAGCTGTAAAATAAAGGATAACCATGCCACAATCCACAGCCCCAGAGAGGCTAGGTAACAAGGAGGATTCATGGGGGTATATTCGGATCTACCTGGGAAGAGAAATAGAAGAGAGTTCATGACTGTACTGGGGGTGGGTGGAAAAGGGAACATGAGTGATGTTGTGGGGGAAAGAAGGGGTGTGTACTGAAAGAGACTACTGGAAAGAGGGGTCTTTTTGGAGTCAGGTAAAAACCTGGTGCAAGGGAATCTCTCAGGAATGTACAAGGAGGACCCTAGCTTAGGCTCCTAACAATAGCAGATATGTAGCCTGAACTGGCCGTCTCCTGTGACCAGATTGGTTGGTGCCTAACCCAATTATCACTAGAGAGGCAGAATTATCTTTTATTTTATTTTTTTTTGTTTTTTTTTTGTTTTTGTTTTTTTTGTTTTTCGAGACAGGGTTTCTCTGTGTAGCTTTGCGCCTTTCCTGGAGCTCACTTGGTAGCCCAGGCTGGCCTCGAACTCACAGAGATCCGCCTGCCTCTGCCTCCCGAGTGCTGGGATTAAAGGCGTGCGCCACCAATGCCTGGCCAGAATTATCTTTTAAAAAGTATAAATCCAATTGTGATAATCCTCTGCTAAAAATTTTCCATTGACACCTGTATTTCTCTTAGTCAAAGCCTATGTCATTATCAAATCCTTTGTGAAGCCCCATAAAACCAGAGAACCCTTGATTCTCTCTAATCTCATGGATTAAAGCCTTCCTGCTGGCTGTAAGTAAGCTTTGGTACCGTCTTGCTCCTCTTTAACAAACACTTACCTGTCTACCCCATGAGTAATGGTCCCTATGCTTGCACAGCATTGCTCTTATTGCTGAGCCATCTCTCTAGCCTGATATATACCATTCTTAAATGAGATGATATACTAGACTAGAAATAAAGTCAAACTTGTTTTTTTTTAATAAAGTCTTTGCCTATTCTCTAGCTACAAAGAAAGTAGTAAAAGGCATAACCTGTGAAAAATGATTAAAATTGGATAAATTTGAATAAGGAAACAAATGAGGTCCCCAATCTTCTATAAATCTGTCACTCCCCACAAAGATATAGTGACGACAATGAAAACCCATGTATACTTATCAGAAAGCATGCATAACTCTGCACAAACTTCATAGATAAAGTCATATGGATCTCTTCTGGCTGAATCTTACCAGATTTTGTTTGTTAGAATCTTGTCATGTTATTTTTATAAAAGTATACCCAAGATGTGTGAGCTACTTAAATGTCTACTAACAGATGAAAAGGCTGAGGAAAGGTGGCATATACATAAATGGAATATTATTTAACCTCTTTTTTTTTTCTTCTGGAGCTGAGGACCAAACCCAGGGCCTTGCACTCTACCACTGAGCTAAATCCCCAACCCCTATAAAGATATATTTATTTTATATGTGTGAGTGTTTTCCCTATGCACCACATGCCTGTGGAGACCTCTTCTGGTCTTCAGTCCCAAATATTGGGAGTTACTGAGGGTTTTGAGACACCGTGTGGGTGCTGGGAATTGAACCCGGGTCCTCTGGAAGAACAGTCAATATGCTCTAACCTCTGAGCCATTGCTCCAGGTCCTTATTTAACCTTTAAAAACAAGAAATCCATAGGAACAGCTGAATGAAACCTAAGGATGATAGAATGAAGCAAGTCAGTCACAGAAAGAAACATCATCCATGAGGCTATTTACAAGAAGAATTTGAAACAGTGAACTCTAAAGAGGTGGAGAATAGAATACTGGTTATCAGAGTTCAGGAGAGGGAGAAAAGAGGATTACACAAGGGTATCTAGTATAATGGATGATTATATCCTATAGGTCCAATGTAGATAGTGGTATCTATGGTCAATGATACAGTATTACACTCAGAATTTGGTGAAGAGAGTAGAGCTTACATGGTGTTCTGTACCAAAATTTTGAAGAGTCTAGTTGGATTTGTGCTGTAGGATGGTCTGTATGTCAAATTACTCTGATTGGTCAATAAATAAAACACTGATTGGCCAGTGGCTAGGCAGGAAGTATAGGCGGGACTAACAGAGAGGAGAAAAGAGCAGGAAGGTGGAAGGAGAGACTGCCAGCCACCGCCAGGACAAGCAGCATGTAAAGATGCCAGTAAGCCACGAGCCACATGGCAAGGTATAGATTTATAGAAATGGATTAATTTAAAATATAAGGACAGTTAGCAAGAAACCTGCCACGGCCATACAGTTTGTAAGCAATATAAGTCTCTGTGTTTACTTGGTTGGGTCTGAGCGACTGTGGGACTGGCAGGTGAGAGAGATTTGTCCTGATTGTGGACCAGGCAGGAAAACTCTAGCTATAGGTTTGGTCTCAGTTTCTGAGCAAGGTACATTTGTAGTGGGTTATGTACCATATAGGTAGGTATAGGAGAGAACCTCTATAAATAACAAACCTCTTCAGCATTTCCAAATTGTAACTAACGCTTGTCGTCTTTAATGCATCATGCTGCTGCTTGTCACCAAAGCTTGAGTTTTTGAATACTTGCAACCCAGTTCTGTGTCTCTGGAGTCTCAGCACAGTTGAGTCTTGTGAGAGCAAGAGCCCCATTTGTCCTGTCGTCAGCATCAAACAGAATTTCTGACATGTAAAAGGGGCTTAATACATGTTTGTTTAGCATCTGTCTCAAAGTTGGTTGTGTTTAGATTAATTTGGAAGACTGGAAGCCTATAAATACAGCACTGAGTAGCTTATGCCTTTGGGCTACCACTTTGATTGACATCTCAAAAAGTGAATGTTTTACAGATTATTTGTACAAGATTTGTGTGAACTCTGAGAAGATATCAGATCAAGTCCAGTCCTTGGCTGAGGTCAGAAGTCTGGAATGATGTCTAGGAATGAGGCAGGACTTAGACAAGGTAAACCTGTTTCTGCTTCCTACCTCAGCGAGGGTAAGAGGATTATGGGTTGACAGTTTGTTGAAGTTCTGTGTACCTTTTGTGTTGATATTTGATTTACATCTCACTAAAGTTGGTGGCCATAAAAACATTGTGTATTGCTCACTCTTAACCACCCGAAGATCACCCTGATTTATTCAAGCATAATTTGGTTTTGGTTCATTAAAAATATTTCTTGAATTTCCAGTTGGTAACCTAGATAAATCCAACTGAAAAGAAGTAGGAGCATTAGTACATGAATTCCTGTTGATAAAGAAGATGGGGTATTTTTTTGTGGGTGGACTTCTGACAGTGGAAAGGGGGAGATCTCTGACTCTTTTGCTTATTCTTAGGACCCTTTTCCTCCTACTGGGTTGCCTTGCCCAGCCTTGATGTGAGGGTTTGTTCCTGGTCTTATTGTATCTTGTGTTGTGTTCTGTTGATGTCCCTGAGATGTCTGCTCTTTTCTGGGAGGAAGGGTAGGGAGTAAAACCTACAAGAGGGGAGGTGGTGGGGAATTGAAAGGAGTGGAGGGAGGGAAAGCTGCAGCTGGGATATATTGTATGAGAAAAGAATAAATAAAAATTTAAAAATAAAAAAGAAGATTGAGTGTGAGATAATACTTCAAGCAGATTTTCATTGGAGTCTCAGAAGGGATAGATGACTGTGGAAGAACTGTGGAGTTTGGAGCCTCTATATATGATCATCCCAGGATTTGTGTATTCAGTAATCTTCTGCTAAGCAGAGAGCTGGGGATCTCTCTGCCTATCCTACTGGTTTGAGAACCTTGGAGGGCTGGAGAGATGGCTCAGCGGTTAAGAGCACCGACTGCTCTTCCAGAGATCCTGAGTTCAATTCCCAGCAACCACATGGTGGCTCACAACCATCTGTAATGAGATCTGGTGCCCTCTTCTGGCCTGCAGTCATACATGCTGTATACATAATAAATAAATAAATCTTTAAAAAAAATTAAAAAAAAAAAAGAGAACCTTGGAAGTGTGTAGCATGAATCTTAAAAGGTCTTATTAATAAAATCAAACCTGAGCCGGGTATTGGGGTGAACACTGGAAGGTCAGAGACACAGAATAAGCCACAGCTATCTCACCTCGCCAGATCCTCAGCTGGTCTTGTTTCCTCAGACTGGAGGCCTCTGAGTCTTCATCCAAAATGGGTCTCAGCTGAACTGCTGCTCAAAAGCCTGAATGCTTAACCAGGCCAATTGCTTCTCCAGGCCAAATGCTTCTCCAGGCCAAATGCCTCTCCAGGGCAAATGCCTCTAGTTTCTGGTCCTCACGCTTTATATACCTTTCTGCTTTCTACCACCACTCCCTGGGATTAAAGGTGTGGCTTTCTGGGATTAAAGGTGTGTATCACCGTGCCTGGCCGTTTCCAATGTGGCCTTGAACTCACAGAGATCCAGAGGGATTTCTGTCTCTGGAATGCTAGGATTAAAGGCGTATGCTACCACTGCCTAACCTCTATGTTTAATATTGTGGCTGTCCTGTTCTCTGACCCCAGATAAGTTTATTAGCATACACAATATTTTGGGGAACACAATACCCCCACAGAAGTGGTTAACAACCTAGCTTAATTTTACCCAGAGTCACAAGTCTCCCTCATTTGTTCTCTTTAACTTGGGTACCTGTATTCTTATTAAGCTTGGAAAATACTCAGACTGTACAGGAGTGATAGGACAAAGGACCTAAGGACCTAAGGACATCCATCTTTTCTCTTCTGAGCCCTTTGTCCCATTTGCTATTATAAATAGCTTCTTCAGGCTATTTTCATCTTTACGATGTATCCATGGGATGGATTTCTGATGTGTCACTCTGACTGGGATTCCATGGGCCTCATGCCATCTAGGTTTCCCTTTCTGATATTCACTAGCTGGGGAAGGACAGCAGTATTTTGTAGCCATAACAGGCTAGCAGGGATGTTCTCATCAGAGTTGTAGGGTGGAGAGAAGTGATAATTATTTTGTAACACACATATGTCTCTTAGTTATTCAAGGAAGACAAGTCTAAGTGCTGCTGCTACAAAGGCATTTGAATATATTTACATTCCCCAATCAATCAACTAATCCAAAGATAGACTATGCTCCTGTAATAAAAGGTTGTATTCAAAGGTTCCCAACATCAACTAGGACTACAGTTTCTCTTCTTTCCCCTGTTTCTTCCATCTTCACTCAACTATAAGTAGAAGGCAAGCTTAGCACATGCCATGGTGTCCTACTTGCTTGTTACTTTTCTGAATCCTGTACAAGGGTCTCAGGACTTGCTTAGCTGGTCCTCTAACAGTATGAGCTAATGCCTATCTTAAATCCTTTTTTGTAGAGCCTCAATTATCATACACTATCAGGTTGATACTATTTCACACATGATTATGAAGAGTTTGAAGAGATAAACAGAATTACTTTGTTTTGTCATTAATGAATTTCAGGAGTTGAAATATTAGGCTTTAGTGCTGAGGGATCACAGTGGTTAACAAACTGTTCTGAAAAGGTCATGGAGATTGAATAATAACACTAGACCAGAATTCTGAAGACAGGCATCGTATCCATCTAGTTTATTCCTGTAGTTCCATTTATTGGGTGTCTGGCTGTGTTATTATCCAGTGAATATTGCAAATTATTAGCCATGTATAGATATTACTACAAAAGACAATATGCTGATTTCTTCAAGAACTGATAAGTCACATTTAGTTTCAATACTTTTTATATACACAGGAGAAAATATATTCTTATTTCTTCTGTTTCTGTTTTTTTGGTTTGCTCAGCAGTAGAAGACAAAAAGCCAAGATTTATGGTCTTGTCTGAGCATGGCCACTTGCTTAGCTTTCTTGGCCAGTGTATTTAAGAACACTGATTCAAGTTGCAAGTATGTATATCAAGTCAGACAATTGTGCTCTTACTGCATGACAGTAGAATGTCACTTAGGATGATTAGATACTACCTGGCTGCCTGAAATGCTTAAGGTGGGTTTAAGCAGGCATAGTGGGCAGGACTCTGTATTTGACAAAGCAGCCTTTGTGTTTCTAGCAACAGGAAAAATGTCTGGTAGGGAGAAAGTACTCAATAACCATTGATTAAAATCACGAAGTTTAGACTCATTTGCATATCCAGAAAAGGCAGAGTGGCAAGCAACTTTGACAGAGAGCAATGGGCAGAAATGTGCTAACTCCTAAGTCATCCTTGAATTCGGTTGTAGGACTTTTCTGTAGAAAAGTATTGGACTTACCAGGCTGTGTTCACAGCAATACTCTGAAATCTATCACCCCCTAAAGAAAGAAAAAACCTAGCCTGGGCTGTGGCCTTTGAGCTATTTTCTCAAAGATGTTTCCCTACAGTGTAACATGAGTGAATTTCTCCCATAACTCTAAAGGACAGCTACCATGGCTAGCCCTGACTTCAGGGATTCATTTAGCAATAACTTTTTCAGCTTGATTGTTTTTCACATGGCCATAATTACCTGGGATGCTTTCAAGCCTTTTAAAGTGATTGTAAGATCACTAGGGATTTGCAAACATCTCTAATGGCAGAGGTAGTATTGAGGCACTGGGGTGCTCCAGGCAGAGAATCTCTGCAGAAAGTTGTTCCACTGCTTCTTTCCAAATGACATATTTTTCTGTGATCTCCAGGTCTAGGTTCAGCCCCTGTTTCTGTGTGAGCATGGACATGTATGCATAAGGACAAGGTGGGGTTGCTTGTTGGGGCAGAGCACTTCAGGGTTTTTATTTCATTTTGTTTGGACAACCAGATCCACCTTATACCCTTCCTGTTCTTTGTTTTCATCCCAGTGTTAGAGCATTAATTAAAGACTCCCTCTTACCTTATTTGAGCAGATTCTGTCTGAAAGTTCAAGGCTGTCAGCAGAAATGTGTCATCATGCAGTTCCAGCATGATTCTAGGAAAATATCAATAAGCACACTAAACAAAAGAGGAGTTAAGAGGCAATAAGACACATTTCCTAGATATGGGCCATTTACCTCCAAATCCACTTTAATATCCTTCAGGTTACACTTGACTTGTGCATATAAAGCAGCTGCAAACAAGAGCTGAAATATAACAATTCAGAGTAAGAATGCAATGTGACAAGGTTCTCATGCCTGAAAATGGAAAAGAAATCAGTTGTTTGTTCTATTGGGTTAAGAGAATAAATTAGATCACCAGAACTTTAATTTAACCAGGAAGACATGTCTTTTGTAAATAAAAGAAATGCCATGGTTTATCAATTATCTATGAGTGACCAAAAAGTGAGAGGAGTGTTGGAGGAATACACACAGAATCCTGACTATAGGTGGAAAGGAGGCCTGAGGAAGTTTCAAACAAGCTACTTAAACTTCCAGTGACTCAAACTACCCAAACTTGGAATGGCAAACCTATAATCATCATCAAAAGCATTTTCTAAGTGCCCAACTGTGCATGGTGCTGAGAAGTTGAAAAAGAAAGAAAGAGAACTTCTATAATATTCTAAAAGATATAAAATCTTGATTGGGGTTAGTATGTTTGGAAAGTTAATACATTAATAAAAATATTTTATCCATATTACATCAGTAGTCAATTATTTTCAATTCTGAAATAGACTAATATTTAAATTAAAATAAGATATATTATATATCCTTAGATTATCTCTCTATGAAAAATTTGGCAGGCAGCTATTTGGTGAGACTATCAGTGGTATAGAAGAAAAAGAAAAACTGATTGTGCAGAGGTTCTTCACGCCAAGAGCTATGAGCATTTCAAGTTTTCTGCTCTGTTTAATTCCCCAAATGAGTTAGTGAGGAGAAAGCATTTTAGTGGCTCGTCAGAGTCAAGGAAGCAACTGGTTGTGTGAGTGCCTAACACAACCAGATCCAGGTGGTAGAAATCAGCCTCAAAGCAGGTGCTGACTCCATAGTCTGAGCTCTAGCAAAGACCCATCTTTTTTCCTCCAGAAAAGCAGATGCACGGAGACCAGGGACAGTGCTGTGAGTGACATCCATGGTGCTCATTCCTAAGCAGCCTGACCAGCCTACCCTGAAGAAGGGTAGCAAGGCTACTGGCCAGTGTTGCTTTAATCACAGTTTAGCTACTGTGTCACTTTTGCCAAAATAAGAGAAATGGAATACCTGTTGTGCCCCACACCAAACTTAGGAGGGGAAGTCTGGTCACGGTCTGGCAGAAAAATCCTTCCATAAAAAGTTGATCTGGGCGGAATAGGGCTACTGTTTACACCTTGCCTATCTGCACTAACAAATATTTACATTCCCCCCCCCCAAGTAAGGGTGTAGCTCTGTGGTAGAGCACTTACCTAGCATTTGTGAGTCCCAGGTTTTAATCTTTAGAACCACAAACCAAGCCAAAGCAACTGAAAGCAAATCATACTCAAGTTTTCCACGGTCCCTGCAATTGAACTTGTTTGACTGGTCTGTCCCCAGCAAAGGAAAAAAAAAAACTCTTTTGAGAGATTGAGAAAGTTGAATATAAGGTTAACAACATGAGGAAAGACCAGTGAGAACTGTGCCCTGTCCTAACCTCTATCTCTCTCCTTCCCTGAGTGAGCTCCACTTGGCCAAAGTGTATGTGCTTCAGACATAGGGATAACTGTTCCATAGAGGAAATCCATAGGTTTATGCTGGCTCTACCAGCCCCAGCTGGATGGTTTGGAGTAATCTACTTTAACATTCTGCATTTCACTTTACCTAAGCATATTCTTCAGAGAGAAAATAACTTTGTTGGATTGTTGGAAGAGATAAATAAAATATGATCTGTTAAGCACTTTGTATTATCCTACCTCAGTTAAGTACTCTGTAAATGTTTATTTCTTTCCTCCTTTTAGGTTCCTTTAAACATTTTATTTCCAAAGAATGGGAGATTTGGGTGTACACTATCATTTTGCCAGCACTTCAGGGGCAATGTGTCAACTAAGCTATTCTAGGTAAGTATAAATACGGTGAGAGAACACAGTCAGTTGAGGGAGAGAGAGTGTGGGTGCAGGAAGAATGGCTTAGCATGTGTAAGAATAGTCTATAGAAGGTCAGGAGAGATGTGAACTGATAAGAGATCTTGGGATACACTTTGTGTCCTTACCCAAGACATGGATCACAAAGGATGGAGACTAGATACCAACAAAGGAGAAAAATATTCCAGAATGAAAACAAATGATAGGAAAGTGAAGGAAAGGAGAGGACCACATTCTCTTGGAGATATCTGTGGAGAATTTTCAGCAACGGATGTGAAATTGTCTTCATCTTCACTGATTTCAAGTTGTAGGTAAGCATTTCTTTTAGTCATAAAAAGTATGTAACAAGCTGTATGATTACAGCAACCTTCAACTGGCCAACAACAAATTACAGACATTGCTGCAGCATACTTCAGTTAATAATAGAAAATGTTATTAATATTCATTATGATCCTCAAATTGTGGTAGTTGCTAGACTTGTAATCTTTTAATTAATGAGCTTATTAAGAAGCATATATTGGTTTATATTAATCATATTTTTGTAAATGTTTCAATAATAGTTATATTTTTGCCAATAATGTGTGTTTTATTTATTGATAAAACATTATTTCAAGAGGAGATCCTCCAGGCTATATTAGACTTCAGAAGATCTAGAGCAAAATGAAGATTAAGAACACTGGAGAAGGATGTAAGATAATTGTTTTAAATGACAGAGTTTAGATGTGCTAAGATGGTATGCAGGTATTACTACTAGAAAGGTAAAGTAAAAACAAACTTCCAGGTAGCGGAGGAACTATCTTTTGAGAAGTACCAAAGAGTATATCTCCTGTATATGTTGGCAAAGAATAGACAGATACAGCTCTTCCTGTTAACCTGAAAAGATTGGATAGCACACATACTCATTTTGTAGAAGAAGTTAAAGGGGACTGAACAGTAAATGATGAGTTCATATTTCTCAGTGCAGAAGACAGATTTATAATGAGTCTTTTTCTGTCCTGCCAGTCAGCTCCCAAATAATGACATGGAGACTACTTATTAATTGTGAAAGCTCAGCCTTAGCTTAGGCTTGTTTTTTTTTAACTAGCTCTTATAACTTAACCCATTTCTATTAATTTACATTGGGTCACACACTACCCATCCTGCTTCTTCCATGTCTCCTGGCATCTCCCATGTGTATTGATTCATCTCCTACTTCATTTCTCTCTGTTTGGAAGTCCCGCCTATACCACCTGCCTAACTATTGGCTATTCAGCTCTTTATTAACCCAATCACAGCAATACATCTTCACAGAGTGTACAAGTATCCCACATTTCTCCTTTTTTGTCTAAATAAAAAGGAAGGTTTCAACTCTAACACAGTAAAACTATATACAATTAGAACAATTATCAAATAAGAATCACATTTACAATATCTAGTCTATTTGTATTTGGAAAATTTGGAGAAAGTATTATATTATCTATTCTATCTTATTGAGTCCAAAGTTTTATCCCAAAACCATTTTCTATCAAAACTTGTATTATCATAATAAAAATATCTTTTTACCTTAAAGCATCTTCTTAGATAAACATCTTAAGCTTTTACGTTTCTCAACCTTATAAACTTTACACCTCTTTTGTGAGTTTCTTTTCTGAATTTGGTAACAAGGAAAACTGCAACTATAATTGTCTCATCTTCAACTCCATCAGTGACCTGAGAAGGATATAATATTAGTAAACAGGAAGTGCAAAGCAAGTAACTTCCAAAACTAACGAATAAAGAGATATCTGGCTGCCTGTATAGTCACTCCAAGGTTTCTCTGCAACATTGGGTCATCCATCTTCAGCCTGCAGGCCTAGTATATCCGACAGACTCATCTGTGAAGCAGGAATTTTGAATAACTGTCCTACCTTGTCTTGGAAATGTTCGGCGGCTGCCTTCTTTTGTGTCCTGCTTGTCCACTTAGGACAGCATATTGTCAGCTGTCGAGGCAAGGGCAGTTTCTTTGCCCAATGGCTAACGTTACCACAAGTGAAAGAAAACTCCATAGGGAGGTTTTTCGATGCCCATCATGCTTTTTTGAAATAAGTTAGTACTGCCAGGAGCAAATGTGTCTTACTGTCATAAAAAGCCTTATGTTATTAAAATATTTTAAATTCATATTCTGTAGGTCTCTGAAGTGTTTGCCAACCACCTATTTATTTAAAATATGTCTCTGTTTTACCTTGAAAATATACCTAACATGACTATAAGTTTGATTCTTATAGATGACTAAATACTCACCTGCATTTCTTTATTATCCTAAATAGCTTTCAAAGACTAAAACTTTATATTGTATTTCTAAATGAGCTGCATAGGTACAATACCTTAAAGAAACATACATACAGTATAATAAGAACAACCTTAAGTTTGTATCAAAGTAAAAAAATCCATACCAATTTAAAATATTTGAGACTAGTAACTGCTTTTTAGTCTAAAAGTAGATTTAATAATCTACCCTTTTATCCTATTCTTTCCATATTTCCCTTTTTTATTTTCAGATAGAGACCCTTGAATCCAACTCCTTTGCTTAGTTTTTTTCCTGACCATGAGTAATAACAACTTATAACCAACCCACTAAATGATGACAAATATCCAAAGCTCACTAAATGACCAAAAACCCTCCACCCCACCTCTAGGAGTGTGGATGTTTTGTTTTCTAAACTGCTTCCTGTTTTCTGGGGGCAACTACATCTTTAGGGGACCTAAGAAAATTGGGATAATGGTCAAGTCCTGGGAGAGCTAGCTGTATTAATTTTTGTTTAGTCTCTGTGTGACAGAAAAGTATAGAGCTTATCTGAAGTCTTGATTGGATAGTCTTTGAGGCTGGACCATCTTAGCTAGCAGCTTTGAAGTTATTCTGGAGGCAGAATTCTGAGGAAACTGTAACAGAGGCATTCTGAGAGGCTGGATCACCTGGGCTACTTGTTTTCTTTGGTGTCTGGTCCTTTTTTTCTGAAAACACACCAACTTCTAAAGGTAACATGTATTTGCGTTAACACAAGTATGAATATGTGATGTGCACAAGTCAGCTAAAGATGATTTTTTGTTTTATGTTTGAGCATGTAAAAAGGTACCCATCATTTTTATAAGTCCACTTGGACTGTATAATCTAACTGTCATGAGGATTCTGTAGCCAGCAAGATTTATTATGTGTCATCCAGTCTCTAAGCTGTTTCTGTTGAGGGATCAGCATATGTATCACCTGTCCCGAAATATTTCTGAGCTTTCTCCCTCATGTCTATAGCCAAGATTCTCAGGAGGCCTCTCCCGGTCAAATCTGATCTTTATCAATTTTGAAGGAATTAATAGCTTTTCATTTACTGAGGAAATAAAAGCATAACATATCTCTCAAAGCAACACATTTTCTGATTTCCATTCTGAAGTTAGGACATTCTTAAATTATATAAGTTGGTTTAATTTAGCAGTTTCCATAATCTAATGTCTCTCAGCAGATATTTTTTGTTCATTAGTATTTTAAAAATTCAAAATTAATAAATCACCATATAAAGTCCAAACTCCCTCTGTTATAATATTTCACATCCTTACATGGCTTTTATTTTTATTTTTTATATTACTTTATCTTCAAAGACTTTACTACTTTTGAACTGTTTTTCTTTTTCTATACCCATTTTCTTTTCTTTATTTTGCACCTAAGCACCTTTTAAAGCATATCATACCTTTTTAAAGGTTCTTTCTGCCTGGACTTGGGTTTCTGTGAGTCTACAACTTTCTATGACCATATGAGCCAAATCTTAAACTGCTAGATTACTGTTGCCCAGCTCCACTTAGCATATGGTGCACTGGCAGCTTGTTCCACCTCCCTAGGGTCCACAGGTAGCAGCAGGAGCCACAAGTAAACCTAACCATACCAGGCATGCCTCACTGTCCAGCTCTGGGAAGCTATTGTGGCCACAATGCAGGCAGGCATTTCAGTAGTGTGCAGGCTGCTAAAGTATCTGGCTGTATTTAAGGGACAGCATGTCTGTATGTTGCAAGCATCTGGCCTGCTTGAGAGACTGAGGTCACCTGGAAGCTACATTTGACTCCATGTTTGGAATTTTTTTCTTTAGATTTTTCAGACCCTGTGTGGACTTATTTTCCAGACATTGGACACCATTTGTAATGAGGTTTTTTTTGTCCTACCAGCTAGCTCCCAAATAATGACATGGAAACTACTTATTAATTATGAAACCTTGACCTTAGCTTAGACTTGTTTGTAACTAGCTCTTGTAACTTAACCCATTTCTGTTAACTTACATTTTGTTATGTACCATCTATCCTGATTCTTCCATGCTTCCTGGAATCTCCCGAGTGTATCAATTCATCTCCTACTTCCTATCTCTCTATCCAGAAGTCCTGCCTGTACTACCTGCCTAGCTATTGGACACTCAGCTCTTTATTAACCAATCACAGCAATATATCCTTACACAGGGTACAAATATTCCACAACACAGATACATAATGAAGTTTGGGGTGGATTAAGAAGAGGGAAGAAGATCATTCAACAAACATTTGAAAAAGTCATTGAATGGAATGTAAACAAACCATGTTCCTGAGTAAGGTCAGTTGCCGCAAGTAACATGGAATATGAAGGACAGCTCTATGATGCTCCCACCCCATGATTAGTTCAACACACTATTAGCTCTTGTTCACATGTTTTTTACTGTTCTCTCCCACTGAGTCCTCTCCAGCTCTCTCCACACCTGTAACAATTCCATTTCTAGTGCCCACATTCATAGCCCTAAATGATTGTTCTTTGCCAACCCATGAGTAACTTTTAATTTAGATTCTCACTGTGAACTTCCTGGTTCCTTATGCATCAGGCAGGATGTGTCACTTTCAGTTACCTGTAGAAATCCAACTATCTGAAAGCAAAATCTATTTCATCTTATGTGTTAAAATGGTGGTAGTTTTGTAGGGAGAAATATCAGTGACATGGCAGACGGAGCTGTGTCATCTCTCTCCACCTATTCTTCTGTTTTCTGACTCCTCCCCAGTGATCATATGACCCTATTAATACCCCTCATGTGTCCTGAAGAAGGATGGGGCAGAAAGGTCAATGAACTCGAGGCTGTCAATAATGCCATCCTCATTATTTAGAGAAATAAGAGCAGAGGGGCAGAAATGACCCAGCTAAAGATTCAAGAATGTGCTTCATTTTCTTGGTTTTGTCCTCTGGTCTAGTTTGAATGCTACCTTTGACCCTCTTGTTCTAATTGAGTTGTCATTAAAGACATACAGACATTCAGTTGCCATAAGACATGATGTCTTTAAGAGGTGATTAAGAAAGTTTTAATACCATTATCTCAGGAATGGGCTTATTATGGAACCATGTTTATTCCAACTTTACTCTGTTTCCTATGTGTTAATTTACCTATCTACCCTGTTGTGCCACAGTAAGAGTCCTCCATAAATGCTAACTCCATGCTCTAGAACTTTCAAGCCTTCAGAACTTTAGAAAATAACCTTATTTTATTTATGAACTACTTAGCTTGAGATATTCTGTTATAGTAGCAGAGTATAGATAAAGACATCATTCTTTAGAATGTCCAAATTCTGAACAAGACCTTCACTTGATTCATTCTGTTTGCACTAGAGGATATATCTTTCTGTTTTCTTCAGCCTTTCAGTACCTTAGATATATGTGATACTGGCACTGCTAACTTACATGGCATTCCTTTGTGTGTCTGTCCTGGACACTTGAAAAATGGAAATTGAAACATCTTCTGACAAATTTGATCTGTGTAAGATTTGTAGTAGACTTGAATACAGATTTTCAATGTTATCAGTTTGTTTCACTGAAAAATATGACCAAATCCTATGAATGGCTAACCAATTTATGTAAAAATGTATCATGGCTTATCACTTATTGCCTAACTAACAAATTTAAACCAAATTTTAATTCATTTTAGAGGGGAAAAAAAGAAAAATAGTAAAGTAACATGTCAGTATATATAGTTTTCTGTTACTGTGATGAAATATTTGAGATAATCAACTTACAGGAAGAAAACACTTACTATGTCTCAGTCTACTGTTGCTTTTTCTACTGTTTGGGGCTTGTAGTTATGTAGAACACTGTATTTGTCATATATGGTGGAGTAGGCTGCTCATATTTATGAAGATTCAGAAGCAATCAGGAGGAATATAGAGGGGCTTGGGTCTTATTGTCTCTTTTAAGGGTGTTCCAAGTGGTCTAATATCCTGCCACTAACCCCACTACATTTTAAAGATTCCAAAACTTTTCTGGTGCACAAGGGATGGCTTCATTATGTAACAATCCTTGTTACTCAAGCATGAAGACCGAGTTTGCATCATCAGCACTCTAGTAAAAAGCTGTTTGTGGCTGTATGGATGTCTGTAACTCAGTGTTGTAGATGTTGAAGACAGGAAGATATCTGGGAATTGTTGCTGAAATCTGCCAGCCTAGCAACAGATTCAGTGAGAGACTCTGTCTCAAAGAAATAATGTAAAAGGTGATAAAGTGGGACACATTTTTGTATATGTACTCAAGCAGGGGAACATATGTCTTCACACACATATGGTCACACACACACACACACACACACACACACACAGAGAGAGAGAGAGAGAGAGAGAGAGAGAGAGAGAGAGAGAGAGAGCTATAACTTTTTACATTAAAAATCCATACTAGTACATTAATTAGAATGTCATTTTGTTTAGTGTATATTGTTTAAGGGACAAAGAGTTCCATTATTCAAGAGACTAGACTTCTAACATCTGAGCATGTGGATTTTTAGATAATGTATCAGGTCATAAGGAGGAAAGGAGAGGACAGTGCAACATCTTTTTTTTTTCTCACAAGTTCAATATGCCAGTCCCCTGACTCTTTCCTATGGGACATGGTTTTGAGACACATGCAATCTCTTTAGTTTTAAAATTCTGGAGTATGTCATTCAAAACCGTCAAAAAAGCTAACTCAGCAATAGCATGTAGTCTACTTGTATCTTGTTTTTACAGCACATTGTCCCTAATTTTCAGGCATATAATCAGAGGCAGGCAGGGTTAAACTCCCAGTTGCAAGCCAGATCTCATATTCCATTGTCTCTGAATCAATACAAATATCTGTCTATACATTGATTCCCACTTTGACGTTACTCAATACACCACAAAAAACTATATATAACACAGTAGAACAGCCCCAGGACTCGGGGCAGGTCAGAAGTCTTCTCTCTCTTCTCTGGGTTTAGAAGTTTGCGGTTGGATATTTCACAGAGGTTCCTGGAGGATGACACAGGCTGTCTTTAGCACTTCCTCACTGATGGCCTTAGACTCCGAATGAACACAGAACAGAGTCCTTGCCAGATTCCTCTCCAGGGTTGTTGTGTTAGACAGTTCTCTGGGATAATTTTAGACTCTCAACATTTGTGAGCCAGTATGTTCAGTGTGAACACCCTGAGAACCTGCTTTCTGACTCCCAGGAGGCCCTGAAGACTATCACAGCTCTCTCATCTTCATGTCCAGTAGCCACAGTCAGTACACATGATCAGCAAAGGGCTGTGGAAAGCTGACTTCCTTCTGAAAACTCATTCAGGAGCATTTAAATCCAGAATTACAAAAGAAAAGCAAAGAGGAGAGAGGGAGATCATTTCCATGCTGCACCAGTTGCTTTTCAGTGAATTAATTCTTTACTGACACATCCATTCTGAGATTTCTGGAGAAAAATCTCTGTCCACCAGAACTTTTTGCCCTTGACTTTACTGTGTAACACAGTAGATAGTATCCATAGGTGATCTCCTACACTTAAAAGTGATTCAGGTGACTGGGGAATGACTTTCAAACTTGAGATGACTTTATTAAATTTAAATTCAAATATCTATATATTTGGAGAATATGAGGCTACAGTTTAGATGATGTTTAACTTTTTTAATTTTAAGATTGTTTTAGACTGATAGTAGCAGCAAATTAAATAGAATGAAAACATGGATACATACAGTATTCTAGCGATTCTTGCACATTTGTGAATGCCATTTACTTATAAGATTAATTGTCTTCCAATAAAAAAAACATCAAATTCTGGATTTATCTCCTCTCTTTTCTTACAGGCCTCTTTCTTTTTTCCTTCCCAAATCTGTTACAAGCTCTATATAAATCCCCAAGAGGAATAGACTTAGAATAGCAGAGGTTACAGAAGGGACCGAGATGACAAACAGGTGCCTGTGTTTTAATGATTTTGAATTCTGAATATATATTTAGACTTACTGATGAATGATTGTTAAAGGTAATTGATCAGGGAATGTCTTTCTGTATGTTGTGAATATATGTTGCTCTGATTGGTTGATAAATAAAGCTGTTTGGCCTATGGCAAGGCAGCTTAGAGGCAGGTGGGAAATCCAAACAGATAGACAGGAAGAGAAAGGAGAGGCAGAGGAGACACCAGTGAGCCATCCAAGGAGCAACATGTAATGGGATTCAGGTAAAGCCACAGAACATGTGGCGATACATAGATTAGTAGTTATGGGCTAATCTAAGATAAAAGAGCTAGCTAGCGAGAAGCCTACCATGGCCATAGTTTAAAAATAATATAAGCCTATGTGCATTTATTTGGGACCAAGAGACTACAGGACCAGCAGGTGAGAGAGATTTGTCCTGACCATAGGCCAGGCTGGGACACAGGAAAACTTCCAGCTACAGGTGCTATCACCAGAGAGGATAGAAGTGAAAGTTAAATATCATTTGTCCAGAAATCTGACTGGAAGATTCTATACCTGGGATCTGACATTATCAGAGATGAGAATAAAATGGATAGAAAATAAAGAATTGGTTCAAACTACATCTAACAAGCACTTTCTCTTGGTAGACATCTCATCGATTTTTCTATTTCAGAACAAAGGCATTGGCAATTCAGAATTTATCTTTGGATGAAACCTAGAGGGCTTGCTTTCAGCCTCTATATATCAATTGGATAAACTCTATCAAAAAAATTAGGGATGCTGGTGAGAGGTGGGTATCCCAGAATAGAATCTTTACTGATCTAGCTTTAGAGGGCTTCAGAACACTTGTTCCCTCTGTTTGTCTAATCAGTCTGCTAGCCTGTCCACTTAGAAGCCCCAGAATAGCTTCCCTTAGCAAAAAATCAGAGAGAGAAAAAGTGGCAATTGACAGTTATGAACCACCTGAAGTGTGCCAATTTCCAATTTCCAAAGAACAAATAAAACAAAAACTATGCTAAGAATGACATGACCGAAGTAGACCACAAAGAAATGTCATACTATGCTAATTCCATGTCTCCACAGAGAGTAACTCTTGATTCCTAGTCTGGGATACTGTTATGGTTTGAATAGGTATGGCCCTCATAGACTCAGGTGCTTGAATGCTTGGCCTTGTTTGAGTTGGTAAGGCCTTGTTAGAGGAAGTGTGTCACTGTGTGTGTGTGGGGGGGGTATTTGAGATCTCATATGTTTAAGCTATGACTAATGTGAGACACAGTTTACTTCCTGTTGCCTGTGGATCAAGAGTAGAACTCTCAACTCTTTCTCCAGCACCATGTCTACCTGTATGCTGCCATGTTTTGCCATGATGATAATGACTAATGAAACTAAGTCAGCCCCAATTAAATGCTTTCTTTTAAAGAATTGCCATGCTCATGGTATCTCTTCACATCAATAGAAACCCTAACTAAGACAGATAGCTCACTTTTGAATGGCTTTGACCCATGGGAAGGATAAAGCTTGACTGCTGCTTATCATAGCTCCTCACAGAATACTAACTACTGTAAATTTACTGTTATTTAGTTTTAATGCTTAACGTACTGTCAAAGCTCATAGAATCCTATTTCAAGATAGTCTATAAATAGTATTAATTTTGATGATATAAAAGTTTGTGATAGAACTGAGAGTTGGAGACAGAGAGGTAGGGGTTTCATTATTCATATCCTATATATAGGCTGAGTAGTTAAGCTCCAGTACTCAGTATGGGCAGAATAGTAAAGAACAGCATAAACCTGATATTTGAATTTATAAATGGAATTAATCACTAAAAATATCATCTAGATGTATAACTTTAAAAATAGAGAAAAAATAATTAGGAAGTGCTATTACTGAATAAATTTGTAGCTTCTCTCTTTGGAATCATAGGTAATTCCTAAGCAGAATTATTAGTGAGTATATTGACATCGGAGAAGATAATACAAGGAAAAATTTAAAAGCCTTCAAGTCTGTGTGTCTCAGGAATGAATCAGTGGAAACAAGGGTAGCATAAAGTGCTTCTGGGGAATATTGCTGATTATTGTCAATTTCTGAGATATATTTCCAACTGTCAGAGAATATCTGAAATCACAGAATAAAATGTAGTGACCTGAGGAAATGGCCAACAGACCAAACTTTACAAGGTCTTAGATAATTCAGTCAGTGAAAAGGATGTGGTGCTGATACTTTTATTTTGTGAAATATGCATCAATGAATGACAGGATCAGTGCAGGAGACGACAGGAAGAGAAGCAATGATGTTTTTATTTACATTCTATGTATCAGATGAATGGTTTAATTTACATTCACATCACTAAATGTGAAGCTTTACTATAAATGTTCCAAACTCTAACACATTCCAATATGTTTGTTTTACATTGGTATATGACCTGGTGTTTTTAAAGTATTTTAATCTGAATAGTACTTCTCACATAATCATGTAAAGGCTAAGGTAAAGGATGTATACAGCAATCATAAATTTAATAGCTATCATGTTAGTTATTTTTCCTGTGCTGTGACAAAGCAATGTAAAGAAGTACTTATTTTGGATTGTGGTTTAAGGGGATAATATCATGGCAGGAAACGCATACTGAATGATAGATTGGTGGCTGGTCATACTTCATTTGCCTTCAGGAAGCAGAGAGAGATGAGTGACTATCTAGCTTCCTCCTATTTTCTTTCAGCCCAGGACAACAGCACATGGGATAGTGATGTTTATATTCATGGAGGGTCTTCCCACTCTAGTTAAATCTCTTCAGAAACTCCTTCACAGACATACCTGGAGGTATAACATCTGGATAATGCTAAATCCCATCAAGAGGACAAGATTAACTATTGCGGCTATCAAATCCCTGTGTGCCTTACTAAGTGATTTATCATACTGTGTCTTACATAGGTTGATCAGAGAGATCAGTCATGGACTCCTAATCGTCTGACTTCTAGTCTTCTTTAGCCATTCTGCCCAACTCTGCCTCCTGATTTTCTCCAATGTTGACAGCCTCCTTTGTCTCCCACATGTTACAACATTTTAGACTTATGATCCTAGAATACATATATTTTCTAATTGCTTTGAATTCTCAGCTATAATAACCAGTAATGGCATCTGCAGACAATGTGGAACAGGTGCTGATTGCCTTATTTTGAATATCATTATGAATGTTAATCCCATCAACTTGATGAGTAAAAGTATCTCCGAGTATGTACTTGTTTTATGCAAAGTCACAGAGGTAAGAAGTGAATCCAAAAATTTCCACCTTGAGTCATTTTTTTTTTTTGCCTAGCACATAATCTGCCTCATCCTGGTAGTTCTTAGGTGCCCATGTGTATAGTTAACTACTTTTCCTTTGTGATATTTGTGAGATAGGGAGAGGTATTTGTAAATAGTATTTCTGTTAATTACAAGGTCAGAATACTTTTGAAAATTGGGACAAATTTCTTTGATGAAGAGTAAGCAATTTATACATGTTGTTTGATATAGGCAGACGGATGCTGCAGATCCTCCTGGCTTCACATCACAATTGCTTTAACCTGTGATATGGGAAAGTCACTTAAATTCTCAGACTCTTGATGGCCTGATCTACACAGCAAGTTGCCATGAGAATCACCTAAAACCATGGCAATCAAATGCCTGTCATGAATGATCCTCTTTAAGTGTTGCCCCCCCCCCTTGTCTCTTCTACTCTCTCTTCTTGAGTCTTCCTTGTCTTCTCCAGTAAAGGTACAATTTCTCCTGCACATACTATGATTTCCACCTTGAGTGATTCTGCTTTTAATTGTTCCTCCTTGTGTAGTTGTCTAACTTCCTGCTCAATTAAAATGGTGGTGGCTGCCTTTTCCCTTGTTTCTTCTAAGCAGGAACACTTGTATGGCCAGAGTCAAGTCTGTGTAGCCTAAGGAAAATCAAGGCAGGGAGGCTCCCCCCTTGTCTCCTTCAACTCCCTTATCGGAGACAGGTCTTCCTGTTCATGCATGCCTGGCAGCCCGTAGTGACATGAATGAATGCCTTTGTACACAGTGTAGCATCTCTCTGCTTATCACCGACAGAGTCAGCAGGATCATTGCTCTTCCTGTCTATACTGTTCTCTTAAGCAGACACTTGTTAACCTTGACAGTGACTCTTGCAGCAGCAGCAGCCACCATGTGGCATACTTCAGCGTCTGCATGCTGGCTCTGTTGAAGAAGAAAAGAAATCCAAAGTAACGTTCTCACACTAAGCCAGAAAACCTTCAGCCCCAAACTTGTTTTAATAATATTAATTGAGGCTAGTAACTTTTGTCTTGTGCAATTTCTTAAGTCGGACATATCTTGGAAAATTGAATGACACTGGCATTTCTTGAATAGCAATATCTCCAAATAAGTGAAGTTTAAAGTTATTTTGGAAGGATTTGTAATGTTTCCTATAGTAGTGCAGGAATATAGTGGCATAAAGAAATGTGTGACTGGTATTGTATTCTCAGGACAGCGAAGGGCACTTGGGGTGGCACTGTGTAGTCTGTTCCAGAACTGAAGGGCAGCAGAGCAGGAGTGTCAGGGGTTACTGAGATGCTCACTTTCTTTTCTTATTAAGGGAATGCTGTGTTCTGGGCATTGAAAAAAAATCACACTTAAACTCTGTCTTCACACTCCAAAGGACAGACCAATGAGCAAATAAACAGCACCTGAGACACAGCAGGATAGTAAGAGAAAGCGGCAGAAAAATGCTTTCATTTCCTGGGGATGCTACAGCAAATTACCAGAGACCTGATGACAAGACAGCATAAAACTTCTCCCTCTGTTCTGGAGGCTGCAAGCCCCAAATCTAGGGAGCCAGCATTACTGTACTCCATTCCCAAAGCTCCTTATATTGTCTAGTAGCTACAGGCATTGTTTGAGTTGTGGCTGCAACATTCCAATCTCTGCCTCCCTGTTTTCATACAGTCTTCTACAATGACATTCATCATTGGATATAGGTATCACTCTGCTAATCATGGAATGATCCTATTTTCAATCTCTGTAATTAATTTCATCATCTCACTGTTTTTCCAAATAAAATCAAATTTACAGGTACAAGCATGTAGATATATGTTTTAGGGAGATTTAAACAGGTAGTTGGAGATCAGAAAGAAGGTTCTTAGAGTGAAGGGGGCTCTCTGTAGAGGCAATGTATGGATGTAGAGGCATGTGCTTAACTGAAGAGTGAGCATTGTAATGGAAGGAATGGCAAGGACATACTATATGAAGTTCACAGGACTGTTGCTCTTCTACAGGTTAAAAGGTTAGTTGGAGTCACGAAAAGGAAAGACAAAATGAGGTCACAGATACACCGTACATCCAGAATCCATGGGTTTGCCAGGCACTGTGTGGCCAGCCAGCAGGATCCTTCCAGAATCCCCCAAGCCCATGAACACTATGGTTTCTTGGCAGTAGGTAATGCTTGATCTTCAGGAGTGTCATTATGTCTTCACATCCCCTGCCTTCTAGTCCCCTCTGTTCACTAGTCATCTGTTTAAGAGAACAAGCAGGAAGCCACTCTCTATCCTACCTGGGACATGGGGACATCTGGGTCTGACTGGGATCCTGTGTACTCACCATTGTGTTTTTGGTGTCCAGTCATCATTCTTCATTTGACAGTTACACGGTCTTTACTTCTGGATCATAGCAGATGACTCTTTAAAAGGTAATTCCATTTGTTTTCCATGGACTTCAAGTTTTTTACCAGTAGCACCTGAACCCGTGGAAAAACAGTGGATAGCTTTTGAGGCTGGTTGGCTTATTTTCATGGTTTTCAATTAGAATGTGGCTTTATTTGTTTATCTGTAACTTCTATGTGTAATCCAGGGGCTGAGCAGCTTCATTTACTTCAAGAGATGTGGAAAATTTCAAAGACCAGGGTAGTCAATCACTTGGCCTCACAAGAAGGGGAGGGTAGCCTTAAAAGGTTGGCAAGACCACACAAGCTGTTCCCCTGTGTTCTCCATTGCAGGACTAACAAAAAGGATTTGCCTTGAGTGAGAAAGAATGGGTCCACTGGATGATTCTGCCACTAATCATGACTCCATGGCTTCCATGAGTATGAAGAAAGAAATAGGAAAAGGCTAAATTCACCACATATTTGGGTTTTGAAATTAGAGCCATTTTTCTCTTTTTTAGTTCCAAAAATGTATTTCTTGTCCAAATTAAAATTATCCCAATTATTAGATAAAATTGAAGTAAATAAATAAAATAAATTTATGTCTTTCTAACCAGCTACATCTTGGAATATGTTCACGAGCCCCACCTCCACCCCAGCCCACTTTTTCTTTGGGAATTCTCAGGCATTCATTTTATTCAGGACATAAGAGCTGAGTGGAATTACAGACTTTTCTTTCTTTGTGCTTGCCTTCTGTAGTCTGTTTCTTCTAAAACTACCTGTGAAAAGATAACAATCACCAGGCCAACATAAATCTTCTCCTGATCAGCTTTCAACAGTCAATGAAATAGTTTTCTATTTAATGTATTATGGAGTATTATCAAGGCAAGGATGTTGAAAGGTGACTTTGGAAGTGACATATACTCTCATTAATGATGGCTATGACCTTTGGAAGCATTTTGTGAAGATATACTTCAATTGCTTCTGTTTAACCAGCTATTCTTAGTTCTATAATTTTTGATCAAGTCACTTAGTTTGGCCCTTTCTTATGACAGTGCAATTAAGCTTAAGTCTTGCTTTCTGCCTATTGTGCCAAAAGAAAAGACTTTGTCATATAAGCTAAACTGTAGCTTGTGAATGAATAACTGTAAAGCATGACTGGAGCCAAAGGGGTAACATGAGAACTATTATCATAGTGGCATTGCACAAAGTAAAAACAACAGAATAGGAAATTTGATTCAGACACCTTTCTCCAAGTCAAACTTCAGAATTCCATCACTAAGTCACTTTATTTTTCTTCTACAGGAGACGAGGACTGGAGGATTTTGAGCTTGCAGTATATAATTGTTTTCATCTTTTTTCCTCCATGCAATGGAGGATTGAAGATTTATCCTTATGCAAAATATGCGAAATTCCAGTGTAACTCGGCATGAAAATGTAGCCAAGACAAATTGCAGCACTAGTGATTAGGAAACAACAATGCCTGTTCAGTCCTTCATCCAGACCCAACTGAGCCTGCACAATTTGGAAGCTGTGTAGATTTTAGCTGATACAGGGAACACTCACAGCCATTCAGCAGCAGGGGAGAGGACCTGAAATTTCATGGTAGGATTTAACAACACGCTAAGCATTAATTGGAGATGAAAATACAGTTGTTCTCTATAAATGTCATATGCAATTATATTCTTGTGTCCATCTCACAGGAAGGAAAGAGGGTCATTGTTAAAGCAGAGCAAAACACACCCAAACAAATGAATCACAACAAATAGCACAATTTTCACACAACAGACATGATTATGTTTTTCTCTTTAGCTGTTGAAATCACTTTGGCTAAAAAATGTATATATAAATTAGGAATCATAGGTTGGTAAACATAATTTAGCAGGTGCTTCTTTAAGGACACAAAAAGGTTATTAGGGAAACTAAATGCACGGCAGATTTTTTTTGGAATGTTTGTCTTTAAATATGAGTTCTGAAAAGCTTGTACCTGTGCATCTGTTCAGTGCACAGTTACAAAGAAGTAGCTTGGGAGTGTCTACAATAGCAAGAAGTTACCTGTGATGACATCCTCTTTGTCACCATGACTGTTCAATTTTAACTGTTATTTTTGAGGACAAAAATGATTTTCATAAATATATAATAGACCTTTTATTTCCAGTTGAGATACCAGTATGCACATATGGAAGTTAGGCCATTAAAATACATTTTCATTTCTGGTGGGAATTCAACTGGACTATCAGGCATGCTTTGGTCTGATACAGACAGTAAGACTTATAGGGCACATAGGAAGCTGTAATGAGATTCGTAAATTTCTGAGGTAGAAATTAGGCAGCAATAATTTACTGACATTTTCTTTAAAAATATCAGTGCAAAGAAAATGTAAATGTGTTGTAAGGTGCGTAAGCCATTAAGATTGTCCTGACATGTTTGAGAAATCATGTGTAGTTCTCAGGTGCCACAATCATGAGACAATAGCCTGTGGTTGAACTTTGATTTCCATACTTTAACTGAACATTTTTCTAAGATATAAGACATGATTTCATTGGTGCACTGGTCTTAGTTGATAGATACAGGATGAGAAATTTAAGTTGAAATAATTTTTAGATTCCTCTGGAACAGATTCTGACTATTCTCTGTTTATCTGGATGTGAATAGTAATCAAAGACGCAGGCATGCTACCTAGCAGAGTAGCTTCTTAGGAGGAGATCACATTGATGAAAATCTTATCACTGTTTTCTCTAGTACTAGATTAATGGGCAGCTTAGTAGTTATAAACCAAGTAAGATTTGCCAAGTTCAGTGAATGCTGTTATAATTGTTCTTGAATCTTTGGAAATTGGAAAGCATGATGCACAACTTGAAATGAGGACTATCCAGGGAATTTACCAAGGTATGAAAGGATTTTTACTTTGCCCATAATCAATCACTTTTCAAACCCTTAATAATAAAATTTGATTTCTCATTTTCCTACATTTTGAGTCACAGAAAGGTTTTGTTTCAGAAGATGAAAATTTTAGAGAAAGTACAATAAATTCATACTTCATAGGTATAGAAATATTTTGAGATATGAGCATCAATGTTTCTAAAATACTGTGAGGTCATTGCTTATGAATTTGCCTTTTCAGAAGGAAATGAAAAGTAAATAAACATTTTCAATAAAATTATAAAGAATTATAAATGAATGCAAACTGTGGGGATATGGCAAAGGAAAATCAAGAGAAACTTTGTCTAGAGAGCCATAATGAAGAAAGTGAAACAAATAATAATATATAAAATATATTAAATACATTATAAATATACACCTCTTCTTGCTATTAGTTGCATTTAGAAAAATTTCATTAAAGGAAGAGAGAGTAGTTATGTAGCTATTGTTTTATTTCTTTAGCTACATATAAACATTAATTTTTTCAAGTGAGTTTAGTGTAATGGACACAAAACACATGATTATATAGCTAAATATAGATGACATAAGAGCACATGTAACTAAAAAATATAAAATAGAAAAAAACCTGGTTATATATGGAACATTAATATGTATTATTGCTGGAAGATTTTAGTGAGTTACCAGATTGGTTCTAAGTCAGTCTTGGATTCAGCAAACCTTATTTTAAAGGGTAATAGTTGTGGCTAGTAGAAAACAGTGGGCATGTCTGAACCTCATCCCCAAAGGCAACAAAGTCACTGGCCTCAAGGGTTTCACTTCCAGCTCTCATTTGGCTTCTTTCTGCATGTTGGCTCTTTCTCAGATTGGGCCTCTGTGGCTCACCTCCCTACCCTAGAGGTGATGTATATTTAAACAATAAATATAATATATATGAATATGATATATACAACTGTTAACATTGAGAAACAGAAATGATGATGGATTTTCAAAATATAATCAAGAAGAAAAAATTAACAGCTGGGTGTGTGGCCCATTCCTTTAATCCCAGCTCTTGGGAAGCATGTAGATTGCTGTGAGTTTAAGACCATTTTCTATATGGAAATTTTTAGGCCTACTAGGGCTACACAGTGAGAACTTATCTCAAAAAGGAAAAAGAAAGGAAAGAAAGAGAGAGAGAGAGAGAGAGAGAGAGAGAAGAAAGAAAGAAAGAAAGAAAGAAAGAAAGAAAGATTATAAACTTCTTATGCATTATACATAAAATAGTAAATAATGAGCAATTTAGACTTCTCCAAACAATAAGTATATGATCCGGACTCCATATATATTGTGGAATTTCAGGGTAAAGAATGCTTATTGTAGAGATAGGATGAGCTAATGCTTCTAGGGACTTGGGACATTCTGTTGTCATGTCCCTGAGCTGGTGTTGATCAATTCACTGAGGGCTGCTTCAGGGCAGATGACAAAGAGTGAATAGCAATGCTTATTTTTTGATCCAAAAAATGTAATGGCTTGAAAGGCATTTCAGAATGATGTTACCCATAACTTAGCCATGGAAGAAATATTTGAAGTTGACTGTTTGATAAAATATATTTGATAAGGCAGAGCACACTTGATATTCTCTTAATCAATAACATACAGAATTATGTTCTCATTTAAACAGAGTTAAAAAGTTTATTTATTGACAGTGTCCTTTGCCTTACAGAGGCTTTTCAGTTTCAGAGGGTCCCATTTAGTAATTGTCAATCTCAGTGTCTGTGCTACTGGTGTTATATTTAGGAAGCAGTGCCCTGTGCCAATGCGTTCAAGACTGCTTCCCACTTTCTTTTATCAGGTTCAGTGTAACAGGATTTATGTTGAGGTCTTTGATCCACTTGGACTTGAATTTTGTGCAGGGTGATAGATATGGATCTATTTGCATTCTTCTACATGCAGATATCCAGTTATGCCAGCACCGTTTATTGAAGATGCTTTCTTTTTTCCATTGTATAATTTTGGCTTCTTTGTCAAAAATCAGGTGTTCATAAGTATGTGGATTTATATCAGGGCCTTTGATTTAATTCCATTGATCTGCATGTCTGTTTTTATACCAATACCAAGCTGTTTTTATTACTATAGCTCCATAGTAGAGCTTGAAGTCAGGGATGGTAATACCTCTAGAAGTTCCTTTATTGTACAGGACAGGATGGGAAAAGATCTTCACTAACCCCACATCTGACAGAGGGCTGATCTCCAAAATATATAAAGAACTCAAGAAACTAGACAGCAAAATACCAAATAATCCAATTAAAAAATGAGGTACAGATCTATACAGAGAATTCTCAAAAGAAGAATCTTAAATGGCTGAAATACTCTTAAAAATTGTGCAGCATCCTTATTCATTAGGAAAATGCAAATCAAAATAAATCTGAGATACCATATTATACCTGTCAGAATGGCTAAGATCAAAAACACTGCTGACAGTTTATGTTGGAGAGGATGTGGAATAAGGGGAACACTCCTCCACTGCTAGTGGGAGTGTAAACTTGTACAGCCACTCTGGAAATCAAATCAATATGGTGGTTTCTCAGAAAATTGGGAATCAATCTACCTCAATACTCAGCTATACCAATCTTGGGCATACACCCAAAGAATGCTCAATCATACCAGAAGGATACTTACTCAACTATGTTCATAGCAGCATTATTCATAATAGCCAGAAACTGGAAACAACATAGATGCCCCTCAACTGAAGAATGGATAAAGAAAATGTGGTACATTTACACAATGGAGTATTACTCAGCTGTAAAAAAACAATGACATCATGAAATTTGAAGGCAAATAGATGAAACTAGAAAAAAAATCATTTTGAGTGAGATAACCCTAACATAGAAATGCAAATACAGAGTATGTACTCACTCATAAGTAGATATTAGGAGTAAAGTATAGGATAACCAACCTACCATCCACAGCCACAGAGAGGTTAGATAACAAGGAAGCCCCAAAGAGGGATGCATGACTTTCCCTGGTAAGTGGAAATAGAAGAGCTCTTCTGGGTAACCTGGGGGTAGGGTGGGGGTTGGAGGATGGAAACTTGAGGGAGCAGGTTGGGCAGGCTGAGTGTGGGAGGTGGGTTGGGGGTGTGATAGAAAGAGAGAGTAAAGAAAAGAGATATCTTGATGGGGGAAACATTTCAGGATTAGAGAGAAACCTGGTGCCAGGGAAAACCCCAGGAATTCACAAGGATGACACCAGCTAAGACTCCTGGCAATGGTGAAAAGGGTGCTTGAACTGGCCGTCTTTTGTAATCAGATTGGTGACTCCCCTAATTGTCATCAGAGAGTCTTTATCCAGTAACTGATGGAAGCAGATGCAGAGATCCATAGCCAAGCATTGGACCAAGCTCTGGAAGTCCTGCTGAAGAAAGGGAAGAAGGATTGTTAGAGCCAAGGGTGTCAAGATCATGACCGGAGAACCTGTAGAGACAGCTGACCTGAGCTCTGGGGAGCTCATGGACTCTGAACCAACAGTTAGGGAACCTGCAAGGGACCAACCTAGGCCCTCTGCATGTGTGTGACAGTTGAGTAGCTTGGTCTGTTTGTAAGGCTGCTAGCAGTGAGATCAGGACCTGTCCCTAGTGCTTAGCTGGCTTTTGGGAACCTGTTGCCTATACTGGAGTACCTAGCTCAGCCTTGATACAGGGGGAGGAGCTAGGTCCTGCCACTACTTGATGTACCATGCTTTCTTCAAGCTCACAGGAGGCCTGCCCCTTTCTGAATGGATTCTCAGGTGGAGTGGATGGGGAGGGGCATAGATGGGAGGTGGGGTGGAGGATTGGGGAGGAACGAGAGGAGAGGAGGGAGGGGAAACTGTGGTTGGTATGTAAAATAAATGGAAAGTGTTAATTAATTAACAAAGTTTATTTAATATTGTTTAGGTGTGGATTCTGATTTTAAAAAAGTTAAAAAGACATTTTTAATATATGCCTTGGTTCTTGCTCAGAATTAGAGCCTCATTTAAATGACTTAAGCAGAACATAACTAGAAACACTAAGTTGCACAAAACAGATATCATTACCTACAAAGAGGAGGTAGAGAGAGGAGAAAGCTTGGATTTCTTGTGACTAGGTCTGAGGAAATTTCCCAATCTCAGTAACATAATTGCACGACAGGGGACCCCAAAATACAGCTCAGTATACCTCACATACATTGAGGCATGTGACTCATTGGGCTAAAGGCTTAAATGATGCCTTGTCTTAATGGGAGAACTACATCTATGTGGTTTCAATCAGTGACCCCGTATTTCAATGTGTTGATACTTGATACACTGTTCAGTTATTCTTGAGAACTATAATCAGGAAATGGAAGGAGGACTGAGTTCGTCCAAGGCTATTTGAAGAACTGTCCTGAGGAGTGGTTCAACATCAATTAGTCAAAAAAATTTTTTTTCAGGAGTCTCACAAGAAACATGTTTTTCATTCTTCAATATAAACATAGTCAGGTGGTATTTAGCAGGCACTTATAAAGTGCAAAGGCCTGGGTTAATGCTGTAAACAGGAAAATATCCTGATATTCAGGAGTCCCTTGCTAAGTGATAGGGAGACATGCATGATGGTAGCACAGAGGACTAAATTCTACAACCCATAGCATCATGTGCTGTGGGAAGGTGAGAGAGACTAAACAAATAGCTGTAAAGCATTTTTGTGTTGTTCAAAGAGGAATACAGGGGCTGGAGGGACAGCTCAACAGTTAAAAGCACTAGCTGCTTTTCCATGAAACTTGGGTTTAGATTCCCAGCACCATGGTAGCAGCTCACAACCATTTGTAACTGCAATGGTTGGAGATCTAACACCCTCTTCCAGTCTCTGGGACACTGCGTGTGTCTGGTGCACAAATATAAATGCAGGCAAACCACATACACATGAGGTAAAAGTAAATAAATCTTTAAAAGACAAGTATTCAAAAGAGAAAGAAAGACATGTGTTAAAGACATAGCACACACCTTCAGCCCAGGACAGTAAAAAATATATAATTTGAAAAGACCCCAAATTATAATTCTTTTTGTACTCAGCAGTATAATTAAACAGAAATATTACTGAAATCCAAGAACAAAATGGGTTTTAGAGAGTTAGGTAAATTGTAAACTACTCTACTCAAAATAGTCTTACTTTCCCCTGATTCCTTATTCTTAAGAAGTGAACTGTCACTTTAAGGTGAAGATTTAGTAAAAAAACATCATTTTAGTTTGCTTCTGTTGTGTGCAATCCATTGATGACGTCAGTGGATACAGAAAATTTTCTGGTTTTAAGGTTAAATGACTGATTTAAACAAACCACTTTAGGAGCAGAGGGCCAAACTAGCAACGACATTCCTTGCATCATCTGACAGATGTTGGAAACATAACTTTTAAGAATTATTCATTTGGAAAAAAAGTGGCTCTCTGGAAAATCAGGAAGAAAAAAATTTAATCAGATAGTATCGATAACGACAACTAATCATCTTTGTTTCTCCAATGTCTTTTCTCTTATTTTATTTAAGAGAAAAGGACAGTCAGTGTATAAGCATTTTAACCATATTTGTTCTATGATATGGAAAAGTGCTAAGTGTAGATGGAAAAAAATCCCAACAGTATTTTTTAGGAATTTAACGTATTACTTAGGCAATGAGTAAAAGGAAGCGAATCTTTGCTGAAGGGTCCTTAGACCTGAAAGATTATTACATGCAATGTCAGTTGTTTGGCAGTTTGTGAAGTTCGTGTTCATTCATGACTTCCCAACTTCAAACTAAGTGTAGAAAATGATGACGATGATTCTGCAGATAATGTGGGGTTTCCAGTGCTTGCTACTTAAAATCTCATTACTCACCATGTGTCTTTGTAATTGAATTTTAGTAATGCGCATGGCAATGACATAGCCAGAAAACATCAGCAAACACAAAATGACAAAAACAAAAACAAAACAAAGAAAGAATGGGCTGACTGTAGAGCAAGCTGGCAGCTAGTGGTATTTGTACTGTTCATTGTGTTGGTGCTGCTCTATACAAGATGTAAGAGAATAGTGTAGTGGAACTTGTTGGTTCAAAATAAAACATTTTTTAAAAATCATTCCCTTCTCTTTAGGCTGTTCTAGAAATAGAAGGGAGGCACAGAATTACACTACAATGACGATACATGATGAGGTATTAGGTATTTGTTTTATCTTTTCTTTCCAAAGGATAAGGTAATAGTTTGTTTTTAGGATTAGTGAACAAAATATATAAAAATAAATTATTTGAAAAGAAAGAATGAAGCATTAATAATAGAATTATGATGCAGAGGGAGTGAACAGTGGAATACTCAAGACAGTCCAGAGGAAACAGAGCTGAGCTCACAGGGTAAATCAAAGGTGAGAGCTGGGATTGATTATTGATGTCTGCCGCAATGATGGGTGCAGCCATGTTGAGACATTCTCTCTCTCTTCCTGTCCCAACATATCTTGGGCTCTATGTAATTCCAGAAAATGTATGCTTTCCTGAAGCCTGAAGAAGCAAGCTAAGCTTCTAAGCACAGAGAGAGTCCCTCTCCAGCAGCAAGACATAGGCAAAAGGCTTCAATATTATTCTTTGACCTTCAATATAACCCCTAAATGTAACTAAATTTTCTTAAATATGTGAATCAATTCAGCAATGAAACCCAATCCTTTTATTTAGTAATAATTCAGTTTTTCATTTCAGATCTCAGTGGCCTGTCATAGAGGCCTGATTGCAGTCATCACTCAGGGCTTATTACACTGTCCTCCTGCATGTGTAGGTCAGATTTCATAAATGACTTTTCTGTCATTTCTTTGTTTTGTGCTTTAGATGTGCTACTTTTTAAATACTAAGAGGCTCCTTTTAATTTAGATTCTTAAATATTTATATCATATTATATTATAATTTGTTTGTTATTCTGATGATTTTTATAACACAGGTACTGTGTGAGAATATATTAGGTCTGAGCTTGACCTTTTCCCCTTGTCTGTGATAAAAGCCTGGCTGAATAAGTGCTTGCCAGTGTTTTACTCTGGTCACAATGTAACAATATTTTTATTTCAATTAAGTTTTTTTGTGATTAAGGAAAGATGTACGATGAACAGAAAAATATATCCTCAACAACAGAAATGCACATGAATTTCCCAGCTTGTTTTGGGAACAGTTCTTCTGAACCAAGAGAAAGAATTTGTGGACTGGCTACTTTGGGTGATTTTATAGTTCTATTAATAATAAGTTGAGCCATGAGGTAATAAGTAAACTTAATTTTAAACATATGTGGAACTGAAATGCCCACAATGAAAAAAATAAAAATATAATTTAATTGATTTTTTTTCTTACTGAAGCAAAGACAGATCAATTATAAAGTCAGCTTCAGTTAGGAAATTAATCCATGGACAACTTCCAGGAAAATCCAACAGCCCCTCCTGAAACAGTAAATAGTTTAAATGCTTGACATTCAATTGTTTGATACAAACAAGCAAATTCAAAATGAGGAATATTATTTTGCTTATCATTATTTTGTCATTTAAAAGCAAAGAGTTGTACTCTATTAAAGTTTGAATGCCCTGATGGGCTGTGTGGGGAAAAGTGATTTCTAATCTCATTGAGCTAGCTTGTTCCAGAAAGCTCAGCTAAGGTCAATTTCCATTCATTCTGTGCTTCCTGTGAGTCAAACACCTCATCAAGCCAAGGGAATAAAAGACGAATAAGAAATGTTTGTGCTCAAGAGGCTGATAGTTTTGTCAGGGAAATACAACTAACAACAGAAAGTTCTACATAGAAACATGAAGAGGGAAGGCCCAGCCCACAGGTGTGATGGGCTGAAGTACACCCTTTCCTCATCTGGAGAATCAATCAAACTGGCATGGGAAACCTGAGCTGCACCTGGATCTGAGGAAGATGTAAGGCACATAGGGAGGGTTCACACTGTAAAGGCAGTGAGCCAAGAGCCAGTACATAGGAGTGACAGCCCTTTGTTCTCATTACTTAATCCCAAGAGAAGAAGCAAAAGATGACACTAGACCCACAGGTGGGATTAGGTCTAGGGTGGAGGTCCTTGTTTAAAGTCTGGGAGCAATGATGAAGTCAACAGAAATGTGTGACATGATCAGATCCCATTTGGGAAAATAAATATATATTCCTCAATAGTTGATAGTAATTATATTTTTCTTTAAGCCAGAACATATGGAGTTTATTCAGTTATTTATCTTTTTATTTTCTCCTTTAGAACTTTTGCTCTCACAGAAAATATAGATCAATCATTCAATTATTAAAAATGCATTTAAAATGATAATATATTTATACTAGGTGCTGAAGGACCTCTGAAATGCTAGTGAATGTTCTTCATAAGGTCCTACTTGTGAGTGTTTTACTATTTTATTATGGCATGAGTGTAGACTCAATCAAATCCTATAGATCACAGTCATTATTTGATGGAAAACAATTAAATGCTGATAACAGCTGAAATCAGTTTTTATCCAGAGGTGACCTGTATGCTCAAGTTCCAGCATGACTGACTTTTCCCCAACTCAGACAAATGTCTGCCTGCATTCATGCTGAGAGATTTATCTTTGTCAACAATGTCCCATCAGACATTTGAGGAGTTTCATCACTGTCAGCCAGGAACCATTTATAATACTGAATGAGTCCAACTTTGAAGCTATACCTCATGTAATTCAGTTTTAGCCCAGATAGAAATGTGCACAGGAGTGATGGCAGAGCTCTATTATGGGATGCACAGGGCAACTGCAAGCAAGGAAGGAGAGAAATCCCCCAAGGACGTTCTGGAAGCAAATTGCCTGCACAACGACTCAGCCCCTGCCTGCGAGGAAACTAAAACAGCAAATAGGTCATCTTCAGGTGTGGCAATTAGAAACAGAACAAGAGTAATGCCCTGCCTTAAAGAAATAGAAGAAAAGTGCAGTCATAGCTGGGCTGATTGTGGATCACTCCAATATGGAGATATTAAAATCTTAACATAATTGCATCTATTTAGGTCACTGTTTTCAAAGGTTCCTCACATTTCCTGATAATTGTTTTGTCTGTAGAATGTAAAGAATATCTTTATTTAATGCAGTTTTCAAATAAAGCATGACTTAGATCACTTCAAATGTTTAGAGCTGTTTGAAGACCTGAGATAATTTTTAAAATAATAAATTGACAGCACTACATATATGATGGCAATAAGCCCTGTATGAAGGGAAAGGAAGAAGGAAAGCATTTCTTTTTTGTCTCTGATGTTTTCTGAGACAGTCTTAAAAAATACAGTAAGAAATTCAGTAAAGAAAACAAGAGACAAATGACTCTCACAAGCTCATGGATGTGTGACAGCGTGAGGTCTCCCCAGTGTCTTGGGGTGTTCAGCCACAGGGCTTGGAATCTCTGTGCTGCTTCTAGCACTGACAATATCCAAATCTGGGACCCTGGCCATTTGTCATAGCCTCAGTTTGGGTGGACTGTAACTCAGTTGGTAGGTTGCTTGCGAGCATTCAGTAAACCCTGGGTTTGAGTCCCATTACTAAATATACTAAACACATGAAATCCTACCACTCCAGAAGTACAGCCCCAGGAGGATCAGACATTCAAGGTCATCTTCTGCTACACAGAAATTCAAGGCCAGCCTGGGAAACATGAGATCCTAGAAAAAAGGGAAAAGACCTGGGGAGACAGCTCAATGGATAAAGCACCTGCCATGCAAATGTAAGGATCTTAGTTGGAATCTCAGAACCTGTTATCCTAGGGATTAGAAGGAAGGATGATAGGTAGAGACAGGAGAATTTATGGCATACTAGAGATATGACATGAATATTTCCTATATAACAAAAGAAAGGGGCTAGCATATTTAGCTGCAATTTGTCTTGTGTTAGTAATGCTATATACAGTGATTTTAGTCTGTGTTAGTCTTAAAGAGAAAGAAATTCTATATTGTTACTGAGTTACCAGACTTTCATAAAAAACCCAGAGAAGATAGTTTTATGAATACATAAGTAAGCCTGTCATTTGTTACTTTGTTGTTGAGACTGTGGGCTTGCAGGAAGGTGGGAAGGGGTCTTATTGGTTTGCTTTATTTGGTTTGTACCTCTGCTACTTGCACAGGGATAGAGAAAATGAATTTGGTATACGATGTGAACCTCAGTGTAAAATGAATTTATTTTAGTTTTAGCAAATACATCACACAGTGATCACTTTAAATGCATACTTCCTTGGAAGAGCTGCCAGTATGCCATTTTATTTTGCATTTTATTTTCAGGTGGAAAACCTGTATGTACTATGGAAACAATCAGATTATTTTAATAACAGAAAGGAAACCAAGGAGAGCATTGAGCTACACATTGGTATTACTTCAGTGTTCACTTTTTTTTTCCTCCTAAAAACAAACAATCTATTTTAGAGCCTCTGGCTACCTGACCAAAGGGATTCATTACCTCATGATTATTATGGGAATTTGGACAGCTCCATAAATCCAGAAAGTGAAATGTGTGTCATAATACAACTGATCCCCAGGAGCTGGGGAGCATTTTCTGTACATGGTGTCTGGCTAGGATTCACAGGACAGGCATTTACAGTGGTCATTCAGAATCTATATGGGGATGGTTGTAAGAAAAAATGAAATGGCTTCAGCTATTGCCCAATGACACTGCTGGCTAAGAGTGATGTTGTTTTCAATAAGTGGAATTACTTGAATTATGTTTCATAGTCTTGCTTTATCTTTTATTTTATTGTTTTTAGTGAAGAGGACAAAATTGGATAAGAAAGTAAAATCCTAAATTTAAGACATGCTTCTAGTATCCATTTAAGAAGAGTATCAATTTAATGGGACCATTCTTTTAGAACTTTGAAAATACTGTTTTGA
>CABHPH010117530.1:20978-49972 GCA_902168325.1 Peromyscus nudipes | reverse complement strand
GCCTTCTACTGATCAGATGGCCACAGACAGGGAAAGCGAATACCACGGCAATAAAAACCCAGGGCTAACCTTTCCCTGTGTGTCTGGGGCCCGGCTTCCAGCATTTGATGAATGACTACCTTGTACCAGGAGGTCACTGGGGAGTGTCTGGGCCTTTCATGTGGTTGGGCCAGCTGTGGGCAATCTGTGGATATGGATTACCCTGCTGAGAGAAGCAAGGACATGTGAAGGCAACACAGAACACATAGGAGGAGCCAGAAAGGAGATGAATATCAAGAAATAATTTACAACCCGGATGAGGTCTTCATGGGATTTTCAACTCAACAGAAATCAGCTCCTTGGCTTCTGATGTGCCCTTGAAACAGGATCATGTTGTGTCTGATTTGGTGTTTACATGAGGGCAATTAGGTTCCTCTGTACACACTCTGTCATTCTCACACTGTGGCTGTTTGCCACACATTCTGCTTTTGATGCCCTTGCCGTGGCTCACAGAGGCTCAGGGATTTGTCCAGGGTGGAAGAGCTAGTCAGTGACTGAGCTGGGATTTGAACTCAAGTCCAGCTGATTTTAAAGTACATGTGGTCATGCAATTAAAAATTAATGTTAGTTTTTTTCTTTTTCTTTTCTTTTCTTTCTTTCTTTTTTTGAGGCAGATCTTGTTATATACTCAGGGTAGTCTTGAACTCATGATCTTCTTGCCTCAGCTTCTTGAGTGCTGAGATTATAGATGTGTACCACCACTACACTGCAAATGATAGCTTCTGGCTCGTGTACAATGTTGTACTTTCTTATTCTGAACTATTGTTATTTTTTCATTAGGGGAGACTGTGGGAGAAGGATATGGCGTGTGTCTTGATTATAACATTGAAAGAGTCTGCTCCTGAATCAGAGATTAGCAGATGGGTTCTTTGACTGTGTTTGGTAAGGAAATCCTGCTGACCTTTGACTACAGTGTTCTTGATTGCTGAGAACTCAGCACATGACTTGGCCCGTGGGAGTCTTTGCCGTGAGAACTGTCTCCTCATCAGTATTAATCATCCACTGATGTTGTGCACACTGTGCTGGTCAAAATGCCTTCCTGTAAGTGGCCTCGTTTCATACCCAAGTCTAACTGGAAGCCCTTTACACATCACGGGCCACGTTAGATGTATGGGATATTAAAAGGCATATGACACAATTCCTTTCACAATTCCTTTTGGCCTCACATGTGCCCCAAAGTTATGAAATAACTCTGGTCCTGTCCGCTGTGGTGCAGGGCTCTTTGTCTCGGTGTAATGTTCTGTCCCCACATCATCTGACTCATGTTCCTCTCTCTACCCTCTCAGTATTCTAGCTAGCACTTACTCTCCTTTCCACTTACACTTGTTCATTCTCATCTCCAAGCATAGCTGCATTATAGCTGTGCCCTCCTAATAGAAATATTCCCCCAGGAGGGACCAGGCAGGCTCCCAAGACTCCTGAGATGTAAGAGGTAAACAAACCTCACACATCCCAGATAGCTGGGGCCCCAAAGTCATGAACACAGTCAACAACTGCTGAGGAGCGGGACTCCGGCCAGTTGAGCTGCCTGGAGGATGCTAAGCTACCCAGGGAGCCTCCAGGGTACGTGGAACTGCTTGCCAGTTGCGCAGAGAGCTCCAGGTTTGCAGGGTTTGTGAGTTGCCACCCATGTTGGGATGGGCTTCTCAGAGATGCAGCTGCCTTTGAGTCTTCTGTGCTCCAGCTTCCCTGTCTGGGGTGAGTAGATGTGTTGTGAGTCCCCAGGAAAAGTCTCACGTAACAATAGCCAGTGCTTCATCTCTTCTTGATTCACTTTTACAACACTTTTCTTTATGTCTGAATCATAGCCATTCATTAAAATCCAAGATAGAGTCTCCATTTCCAATAGGTACTCAGGAATAAAGAAAACTCAACCAAGCACTAGGCTCATGTCTATAATCCCAGCCTGGGCTTCACAGGAAGCTCCAAGTCAGCTGACCCTGTCATAGCAAGACCCCATCTCAAAACAACGGCAATGGCTTAAATATAGAACAATCTGTTCCCTCATTTCTTTTGGAGTCCTGACAATTTAACTTATGGTCTGATGTATTCTCAACACACACTCGACCATTGAACCATACTTTCAACTCCTGCCCTCACACATCTACTACTGAACCTCGTCCTCAACCTCTGCCCTCTCAACTTTTATTGTTTGTCATCAACATACCATTTTTATTAATTGAAACATGATGAAATTTGATATAAGCACCTTTCTCTGTGTAGTTAGCTCCTTGTCATAGCTACAAATATGGAATTAAAAAGACCATTAACCACTAATGTGTGTTTTAATTATGAATTTTAAAATACTGTTCAATATGCATGCTATTTACTGAAAGGAACACTGGGAATAATAAATAATCACAATATATATCATGGATGCAGGGAAATATTGGCACATGTAGGTATAAAAGGTTTTAATTGATTGCTGAGAACTAGGTATTGGGATTGGGTACTCAATCTGGGTTCCTAACTTTGCACAATAAACTAGAAGTTCTGGCAGTGTGTGTGTGTGTGTGTGTGTGTGTGTGATGGGTGATATTGATGGGATTTAGAATCACCACGGAAACAAACCTGTTGGCATGTCTGTAAGGATTATTTAGATTTGGTAAACTGAGGTGGGAGGACCCATCCTAAATGTAGGTGGCATCATCCCATGGGCTAAGAATAAAAGGGAGAGAACATTGAAGTTGGGAGGGAGATGTATTGGTGAGTTCCAGAGTAACAAGAGAAGGGATGGGAGATGGGCATGACCAAAATACATTGTAAACATGTTTGACATTTTGATCGAATCAAAATTTAATAAAAGGAGAAAATGAGCTGAGCACAAGCATTCATTGTTTCCAGTGTTTCTTGACTGCATATGTAATGTGTCCAGCTGCCTCAAGCTCCTGCTGCCGTGTCTTCTCCACCATGATTGACAGCACCTTCGAGCTGTGATCCAAAATAAAGCCTTCCTTCCTCAAGTTGCTCTTACCAGATGCATTGGTGTAAAAAGAAAAGTAAGTAATATAACGTGGCTTACTTTCAGCATGGTCATCATCCCCTAAGGCTGCCCCTTAGACCTGGGCTTTATGGATGATGTCTCTCCTCAGCTCCCTCATGTATTCATCTCCTCAGTGTGGGGTGATGAGTTGTTGGTCCATCTGTCCTCACAGTCAGCCTGCTTATTTCCCACATCCATGTTGAGAAGAAAGTGATATCGTGTTGCATGTTGTTCCAAAGGAATAAAAAGACTGAAAGAAACAAAAGAAAGCTTCTTTATGAATTTTGAGATTCCTTTTCTATTTCTGTAAAGAACAGAGTCGGGGTTTTGGTTGGGCTTTCATTGAATCTGTAGCTTGCTCTTGAAGGAATGGCCATTTTTATGGCATTAATTCTTCCAACACGTGAGCATGGGAGATCTTTTCAATTTCTGGCATCTTCCCCAATTTCTTTCCTTAGTGTCTTTAAGCTTTATTATAGAGTTCTCTCATTTCCTTAGCTGTTTATTCCAGATTATTTTCTTTGGAGGTTACGGTGAATTGCTTTCCTGACTTCTTTCTTGGGTGTTTGCTGTTGTTGTCGAGGAAGGCACCTGAGGTGTGTTTCTTTCACATGCTGTGATTTCGCTGCAAGTCTTTGTCAGATCTAAGAGTTTTCTGGTGGATTCTGCCCCGACTCAAGCAAATAACTCCCCACTCATGAAAATATGGGCAGTCCCAATTAATACAGTGTGTCGTAAATGATAAAGGCAGGAAACTGGGAGTGGGACTTGGGAGCAAGAAGAGGAGGAGGAGAAGAGAATGAAAACTGATCAAAGAACTTGTGTATGTCTGAAAAAAGGTTAAAGAATAGTTGCTTTTTCAATGCCCCTCACAGCACAATGGTACAAAGAAGGCACTGGCATATGGGGACTGTAGTAGAAAATATGCCTGCATATTTAATATTTACTCTCTCTCTCTCTGTGTGTGTGTGTGTGTGTGTGTGTGTGTGTGTGTGCATGTGTGTAAATGGACAGATTCTGGTTTGGGATAACCTGGTCCACTGTGCACTTCACTAGTCTTGCTTTTGCTAGAATTTACACTTATAAGTGACCTTTAGTTCAGGGAAATAGCAGGGAACTAAAAATGGGTTATACCCAATTTGTGTGTGACTTTGAGTGGTTTACAGCCAAATTTGGTTTTTATTTCAATCAAATAGGACCAGTAATATTGGCTGAATGGCATTAGATTGTTGTAGTGGAATATTAGTTTAAGATGTGTTACATTGATTTATGCTGTAGAATATTTGTTTAATGATACAAAGATGTGTTGCATTCTTTTATGTTGCATTTGTTTAACTCTGTAAAGCTGCATTACTTTGCCTGCCTAAAACACCTGGTTGGTCTGATAAAGAGCTGAATGGCCAATAGATAGGCAGGAAAGAGAAACAGATAGGGCTGGTGGGCAAAGAGAATAAATAGAAGAAAAGTAGAGTGGAGAGAGAGAAGTAAGAAAAGGAGGAGAGGAAGACATTAAGGGCCAGCTACCAAGCTACACAGCCAGCCACAGAATAAGAAGGAAAGCAAGATACATAGAATAAAGAGATTTAAAAAGCCCAGAGGCAAAATGTAGTTAAAGGGAAATGGGACAATTTAAGTTAGAAAAGCTGGCTAGAAACAAGCCAAGCTAAGGCCTGGCATTCGTAAGTAAGAATAGGTCTCCATGTGTTCATTTGAGAGCTGCGTGGCAGGCCCCAAAGAGTAAAAAAAGCCAACAACAGATTGTGATTGACACAAAATGCTTGAAAACTAGACTCTTGTCTGTTCCACACAACCCTAGTGTCCACCGTAGGGCTCTCCAAATGCCTGGGGCCTCTCAGACACTGAAAAGAAATGACATTCACCAAATACACTGAACTTGGCCATCAGGAATAAACCCAAATAAGCCCATCTTCCCTTAAGTTACTTCATCATAGGAATGAAAACCAGTACAGAAACTGGACATGATGGTGTACACCTTTAATCCCAGCACTGAGAGGTAGAGGCCGGCAGACCTCTGTGAGTTCGAGGCTGTCTTGGTCTACAGAGTGAGTTCCAGGATGGCCAAGTCTACATAGAGAAACCTGTCTTAAAAATTAACCAACCAACCAACCAACCAACCAATAAACAAATAAATGAAGGAAAGAAGAGAGAAAAAAGAAAAACCAACACAGAAACTAATGACACTTGTCCTTAAATGTAGAAGCTACTATGCCTTTTGCTTCCTAGAGCTGAGATCTGTCAACACCCAGGTAGTTAATATTTATTTGTGGAAGAAATAGATAATGCCCAACAATCAACAGTCTTCCTCAGAGAATATGGTAATAGTAACATTTGGCTGCCATTTAGACTGGCTGTATTTTCTTCCCTAAGATGGAAGATTCTGTTGCTTAGTGTGATGTGGGTCTAATAATTTTATTTCTTTTTAGAGATTGGGAAAAACAGATGAGGAAACTTCAATTAGGGAGAGAGTGGGAGGGTAATGCAGAGGAAAATAGAAGGAGGAGAGATAAAGAACAATAAGAGTGTTTGAAAAAGACATAGGGGAATATAGTATTTGGTAAACTTATTTAAAATGCATATGTAATATGTGTGCATGCATATACATTAAATGTAGCTACTGCCACTTGCGGTGATAATGCTTCTTCCAAGAGCCATAAACTATCTGATAGGAACTACAGTGCTAGGCATGGGAAACCTCCCTTTGCCTTGCTGGTCAGGGTGGTCCAAGAGACTCCCAGAACAATCTAGGTTATTACTATTGCCTGTAGTTGCCTTCAAGAATTGGAGATAAGGCTATTGCTGAAGATACCACACTTCAGACATAGGACTTTGAACTGGAATTGACAAGGAAGCCTCCTTTCTGAGGACTGCCTTTCATAGTATTCAAAAGTACTATGCAAACTTTCAAGGAAAAATAGCAGTCCGTGGTCCTACCCAGCTGTAAGGCCTACAAACCACAATGGCCGTCCCTGAAAGGTATTACCAAAAATACAAGAGTGACATTTTTCTCTTGGGGGTGAGCAACTGCTGTCGAATTGGACTTAAGACCCCCTCAATAGGAGAGAATTCCTGGCTGGTACTGTGAATCTACCCAATTATTCATGGCTGGATAGGTCATAGGCCCTAGAGGAGAACTTCCGTTTTGTAGTATGGAGGCTGGCTAATGAAGGGTTTAGTTCACTTTCTAAGGGGGTTTTCATTTCCCCAGCTCTCTACCAGCTCCAAGTCTCCCCGCCGCCCCCCGAACAGCTTAGAAGCTGTGGGTCAGAGGCAAATAACAGCAGAACTGTCATGAACATTCTGTAACTCTGAAGGGTCAGAGGAAGTAGGTTAGCACACACATCCAAGGGGCTGCCATCACAGCCAAGCTCCTGTCTTGGTTTCCCAGAACAATCAGTCTCCAGCCACGTTCTTAGGCCAGCCATTATTTTGCAGTCTTGACTATTCGCTGATATCTTCTCTCACTCATCATTGAGGAATAGTCTCTCACATTTGTGAAGAGGAAGAACATATGAGTCAAAGCTTGCTTTAGCATCTACTGCTTTATACTAGGCTTGTGTTAACTAAGTTACATACCTCTTAGACATTCGGTACTCATCTTTCCTGCCCTTTCATTCCTACTCTTTCAGATTCATTCCGTGCCTTGACTTTGATCTTCAGATTTGGGGTCTCAATGGAGGTTAGTGAACTGAATCATATTAATGCCAAGATCGAGGTTGTAAACAGTCATTAATGCTGACTCATTCACTGAAGTTTCTGGCCTCATAATGGGCCATGATAACTTACCCAAAATAACTTTGGGTTCTCTTCTGCTGTATGGTTGCAATTCAACTTAATATCTCCTAGGAAAATGCATCCTAGACCCTTGGGGATTGTGGCAATAGGCTCCTTGGAACAGTTAATCTGCTGCAGATGAGCAGATGAGTAGTTGTCCTTTTGTTTTTACATATCACTCTCAAAGTAGGTGGTAAAGGCAGTAGTGGTGGTTTGTGCAATTTGTGTGGTCAGGGATATTTGGGAGGTATTAATTGAAAATATTTGTAAGGCATTCTGGAGGCCAAGGAGAAAGGAAAATGTGGACACATAGTAGGTAGTTAATACTTAGCTTAAAAATTATGCATTATTCTGTATGTGTGTGTGTTGTTGCACATATGTGTGTGTGTTACATGCATGTGGAGGTCAAAAGACGTACAGGGTTGGTTCTCCCCTTGTACCACATGGTTTCTGGGGATCAAACTCAGGTCCTCAGTCTTGGTAACAGGCACCTTTACCTGCTGAGCCATCTCCCTCCCAATAAATGTTTATGATAGGAAGCACTAGTCCCTGTTTATTACTCCACTGAAACATACATACATATACACACACGTACATATGTTTATGTATGTACATGTTTGTGTGAGTGAGGTTACAGGTACGTTTGAGTGTATGGAGCCAGAGGTCAACCTCAGACGTTGTTTCTCAGGTGCCATCTGATTTGTTTTTAAACAAGTCGTTTGCTGTCCTGGAGCTTCCCATGGAGGCTGGGCTGACTGGGTGGCAGGCCCCGGGATCTGCCCGATTTCTGTCCTCCCAGTGCTGTGGCAGCACACTTGGTCCCCACCACACCTCACTTCTTCATGTGAGTCCTGGGGATTGAACTCAGATCCTCTTGCTTTCGAGGCAAGCGCTTTACTGACTAAGCCATCTCTCCAGCCCAAAGAACACAATTTTAAGTTATAATTTTGTCTTTGTCTTGTTTTCCTTTGCTTAAGTGCTACAGAAGAAAAAAACAAAAACAAAACTAAGAATCTGAAATAGAGACAGGTAAATCCATGCCCCTCAAATAGCTACAGGGAACATTCTAGTGTATTTCCATTTGGTGATTTGTCTAGGAATGGTGTGGGGGAGAGTATATGCTAACATCTGGTTTGCATTTGGTTTCATTTTATTTCAATTAATGACCCATGTTAGGTTGTCGAACAAGGTGGATGTGTGAACGCCAGCTTGTGTTTTTTTGCTTTTCCAGATGAAAACAGGCCAGGTTCCAGAGAGGCACCTTTCCCCCACTCCACATACCCTCATTCCTCAGGCCCAGTATCCCAGAAGAAAGCCTGGCCTGTGCCCAATGCACCTGGGCCAGGCAACCTGGGGCATGGCAGGCTGAGCCCCACTGCACAAACACAGCCCCGCCCCATCTCTAGCTTGGGGTGCCGCCATGCCTGTTTTCAGCTGAAATAGCATGAAAAATGAGTTCTTGTGGTATTTTCAATATAAACAGCAGAGATGCCACAGGAATTCAAGCTCTCGAGGGACTTGCTCTCTTCCAGGGCTTAAGTCCTGGGAAGACCCTTGAGTTCTGCCACACCTCCCAATCAGAGAAGGGAGGGCTGGCAGTGTCCAGAGGCTGGGGACATCCCCAAGACTGATGGCTTCATTCAATATGAGGCGGCCTGCCCAGGGTTTACTGGACCACATGTGCTAAGAAAGCCAAGGCAAGGGCAGCAGTCAGCAGATACTTTTCAGTGAAGGTCTAAATGTTAAATGCTTCAGGCTTTGCACATCATAAGGTCTCTATTGCAAATATCTCTGCTGCTGTAGCACAAAAGTGGCTGGAGACAAAATACAAATGATGAACATGGCTATGTTTCAATAAAACTTTATTTATAAAAATCAGTAACAAGTCAGATTTAGTGTTGTAGTTTACCAATCCTACAAGTGAGAGGCCCCAAAGATACCATCTGGGTTGTATTGCTTCCTTGACTGTTATATGGGGTGAAAACTATATCTACCTCAGAACTCTCTTTAGTCTCAGTAAGATAATCCAAGGACTTCAGACACAGTCTGCCTTGGGATTGGTGTATAAAGTCCTTGCTTACATGTATCATCTCTGGCTCCCTCAATGGCTCTGTCTGCTGCACAAATTAGTCTCTCTGTTCTGAGCTGACACTTCCTCCAGCTGGTGACTAACTTCCTGCACAGTGTAGATCTTTTCATGCCCGCATTGGTTAACCTTGGTATCCAGGTAACTAGGTTACTTGGTAACTACTCTTCCACCTTATTCAGGGAGGCGAGGGCTCTTGATAAAACATGGAGCTCACTGATAATGCCTAGTCTCATTAGTCATCTTACTTGGGAGCTTGCCTGACCCTACTCAAGGCTGGGGTTACAGGTTACCACACCCACTGGGCATTTACATGGATTCTAGGGAATCTGAACTCTGGTTTTCATGCTTGCTGTGCATAATCCCTGAGCCCATAGCCCCACCTTAAGAATGGCATTCATTCTCTCTCTCTCTCAAAAGATTTATTTATTTTAATTTTATGCATGTAGGTATTTAGGGTTCGTGCTTGTATGTGGGTGTGTACACATGTGTGCAATTGACCAACAGAGGTCAGAGGGCATCAGATCCTCTAGAACTGGAGTTATAGCTGTTAGCCACCCTGTGGCTCCTGGGAACTGAACCTGGGCCCTCTGCAAGAACAACACGTTCTCCTAATCGTTGAGCCATCTCTCCAGCCTCCTCATCCTCTTTCATAGCAATTTATTCATTCCTTCGTCAAACACGCCAACCATCGGCTCTGTTATCCCCCAGCCAGCTCTATGTCGCTATGAGCATGTATTTTAGAGCCCTCATTAGTTCTTAGGTCTTGAGGTCGTGGGTGTGTTTTATTTCTGCTTGGATCTGGAGCATAGCACTGGGGCTTGGAATGAAATCTATGCTTGATACAAGGAGACCAAATACCTTTTCTTTCTCAACCTCTCTGGGTTTTGTTTGTTTGTTTGTTTGTTTGTTTTTTCAGTATTCTAAGCATAGAGCTGTATGGCTAGCAAGTATCAAATTAATAATACGTTTTGACTGATGTCACTTTAATGTCCTTTTAATGGACTTGTCGTGGTGTTTGAGGAACATGGTTGCCAAATGGCTTGACCTTTACCATCTTTCCTGGTGGAAGGGCTGGACTTCTGGAGGTGGAGGCTCTGGGTTACAGGGAGAGGAGTGAGTATAGGGTGGGTCTGACTGGAGGGAATATTAGGGACTCTAGGTCTTTGTCCTTAATTCCCATCTAGGTGGACCGGGAACTGGACAGGGTGATTATCTCCTAGCTGCTAGACTCTGAATTATTAACATTTTCCAGGAGAGATATGAGAAGAGGGAGCAGAAGATACTGCCCCCTCCTGCGTCAGACTTGAATACCCAGTCTCTCTGCCATACATCCCGCCTTCCAAAAGGTTTTACTGACTCCAACATAGAGCTCCTGCCTCAGAGTCAGAGAGCCAGTGTTTCGAATCTCCGTGGCTTTGAAAGCTGCTTTATTGAAAGGGATGCCAGTTTCCACTCTGTCAATGTGTGTAACAAAAGTCTATGTAGGGCCACCATGAAAGAAGTAAAAATCTGGTGAAGTGGTACACACCTGTAATCCTGACACCCAGCAGGGTGAGGCAAGGGGACCACAAGTTCAAGGTCAGCCCGGGCTGCACAGTAAAACCATTTCAAAAATCTAAGTGCTGTGGATGCAGCTCAGTGGTAGAACACCTACTTAGTGTGTACAAGGTCCTGGGCTCCATCCCCAGCATCATTAATAAATCTGTACAGCTCGCTAGGTGCCCATGGTACCCATCCCCACTTGTGGCCATCCAAGATGTATGCAGATAATGACCGTTCTAGTTTGCTTCCTTCCTGTCGCCATGATAAAATTCTATAACCAAAGTAACTTGAGGAGGAAAGGGTTTGTTTGGCTTCCTGCCAGGTCACAATCCATTACCAAGGAAAGCCAAGGCAGGACTTCCTGGCAGGAAGCATGAAGGAAGGCTGCTTGCTGTCTCACTCTGCTGCGCATGCTCAGCTAGCTTCCTTATACAGCCCACACTCATTTGCCTAGGGATGGCACTGCCATAGTGGGCGGGGCCCGCCTGTGTCCATTGCCAACCAACACAGTGTCCCACATACATCCCCAAAGGCCGATCTGATCTAGGCAATTCTTCCGTTTAGATTCTATCTTCCCAGGTTCTCTAGACCGTGTCAAGTTGACAATCAAACCTAACTTGACACAATACCCAAGGTCCCTTAAGCTAGAATTACTTGATTTATTTAAATTTGTTTGTTTTTCCAAAAAGAGAAACTGGCTTTTGGTTTTAATAGAACTTCTAGCTTTCCTGACTTCCGAATTCTTCATTTTTATCCCACTACCAGACAGAGTAAATGAATCAATATCATTTATTGAGTGAGTGAATGAACCTAACTGCCCTCATTTCTCATGTTACCAAACCTAGACTTTTTATTTTTTAAAGATTAACAGTGTTTATGTCACACACTTACTGAACGTGTCTAGTAAAATATGCATTTGCTTGGCCCATTGAATTTTAATAAGTTAATGACCTGTCATGGTTTGAATAGAGTAGGCTCAAATGTGTCCTTTTTACAAATATCTACATGTAAGAGATACTGTATTGTTTTTGTTTATCTCTAAGCAAGCTCTCCTGAGTTTTAATATAGGTTATAAGAGTGAAAACTATTGTGTATGAGTCAAAAAATTACAACTGGTCTGGTGGCAAACACCTGTAGTCCCAGCTACTTGGGAGACTGAAGCAGGAGAATTACAAGTTCAAGGTCAGCCTGGGTCTCTTAACAAGCCCTGTCTCAAAATTTTTCAGTTCTGGCGATTCTAACTCGGGTTACCGCACTTGCGTAGCCCCCACTTTATCCACTTTATCTAGAGATCTGACTTCCCAGTCCCTGTGTGCATTTTCTCTGTCAGGTAAAACTAATGGATTCTACCTGGCGACATCGCTTCCTGTAGTAATAACATTTAATGTTCAAGCAGTGCTTTGCAGCGAGAGAACTCGGGGTTTCTATCCAAACACCACGTGTCTTAGGAGCCGAGGCTCACTCTGACCTGCTGGAGTAGAAGCCTGAGAAAGGCTGTTTCATTCTCAGTTTTGAAGTTACATTTTTTTCTTTATCCTTAAGAATCTCACGCAGGTTTGCAATGAAATATGATCTTATCTATCTCCCCACTTACCTCCTCCAGCTCCCCCATAGCTCCCTCAACATGTACTCTCTAAGCTTCATGTCTGTTTTTATTTTTATATATAACCCACTCAATCCAATTAGTGCTGCCCATCTCTATGTGCATGAGTGTGGGGGCCGTCCAGTAAGAGCACCCTCAAAAAAGAATAATAGTTCCTCCCCTAGCAGCTATCAACTGCTGGTAGCTCCTCTTTAATGGATAGGGCCTGAAGATCACCTCACTCATCTCTGCTGGAATTCTTGTGCCGGGAGCTATAGTTCATAGTTCATAGTTCATAGTCATATCATGAGATAGTCATGTCAGGTGTAGAAGACAGCAGCATTTCATGACACTCCTTCTCATCCTCCAGCTCATACATTTGTTTTTGCCTCCTTTCCCAGAATATTCTCTGAGGCTTGGAGGTTGCAGAGGTGTGTTTGTGATGTAGATGATAAAGATTAGGGTTGAGCTCTGCATCGCTGCTCTGTGACCAGTCATGTATCTCTCCATCTGACTGTTTCCCGTTGCCAAGAGGAGATTCTCTGACAGAGGCTGAAAGCAGCCCATCATGTTTATGGGTGTAAATACAAATTTTTAGAAGTCAATTTGACAGCATGCCATGCTCATTTTAAAGCATGAGATACTGATACCCAATGAAGCTTTAGGATATTTGTCCCTTGAGTAGGCCCTAAGAGTATAGTTTAGAACTGAACCCCAGGCTCCACAAAGCCCAAATACATACTGGGCATGTGCAGTGTAGTCCAAGCTGCCTGTACCAAATAAATTCAGTGTTTGTGCTTTGGAATCAAACATGGTTTGCTGAGTGCCTCTAAGTGTCAGGCATGGGTTTAGCAGTTTCCATAGGTAGTTTCCAAGTTCATTTTTTAAAAATATACTTTCAAAGAGATATGGAGGTATGGTAAATATTTCCTTGTAGGGCTCTGCCATAAGGAATATCACAGTTATTATGCCAGTTAGAAAAATGGGTTCATGAAGTGATGCCATCCGGCTGGGGGTGACACAGGCCTGAAGCTGTGCCTCTGCCTGGAGAAGCCTTACAATAGGGCTCTCATCCCCCAGGAAGCTGTACTATTTGATTTCCATACTCCACCTGGCCCTTATTCAGTACTAATGTCTCAGATTCTGTGTGTGGGTAACGGAGGAGAGGCCAGGCAGGTTTCAACGGAAATCTCTCAGTTGTAAAACTGACGCCAACTTTCCATTGTGGCAGGCAGGATATAAGTCAGGGGGAGTCTTCCGCCCTCTCTAGGAAGAAGAAAAGACACTTAGGATGTTCAAGAAATGGGGAGACCCTGATGTGGCATCTGTTGTAGGGATGGAAATCTGCGATCACTGTAACTGATTTGATAGTCTTCACCCCACCCCAGTTTGCTTCTGTCGAGCACTACTGGGAAGATGTCTGATACCAACAGACATATCTTTTCCACATCCCCCATGTGGTGCAGGAAATAACTGCCAGGAAGGGAGAAGGCAGAGGCCAGCCTGCGTCAAGTCCCACGAAGTTCTCCAGGCACCGTTTTCTTCCTGGGCCAATTAGCTGGAAGGGCTTAGAGACTTCTGTGAGTAGAGATGATGGCAGTCACTGATTGAGTGCTCTCCGGAGGCAGAGGCAGACATGAATTGATGGAAGTGGGTAGGACTTCCCTCACATGATTGCCTTTGCTTGAAAATTCTGTTCAGGAAATTGTGGTCATTACTCAATAAGTGCTTCGTTGACCTGGACTTCCATGGAGTCCTTGGGAAAACAGCCGGTTGGCAAAAGGGGGTGCTGATCTCTGAGCAAGGGAGTGCGGTGCATCATGTAGGCATAAACACAGCTTTTGTGGCTTTGTGATATGAGGTGGCTTTGCGTGACAAGGCTCATCTACCCACTCTCCACCTTACCCTTGGGTGCTGGCTTGGTTTCTTCTCCTGTTGCTGAAACAAAATACTCTTGACGAAAGCAACTCTACTGAGAACGGGCTTATGTCAGCTCACAGTTTAAGGTAGTGAAGTCAAGGCAGGGGGAACTTGAAGCAGCTGGTTACATTGTATCCACAGTTAAAAAGCCGAGAGAAATGCAGGCAAGTTCAGCTCACTTCTCCATCGTACACAGTTCAGGATTCTGGCCCAGGAAATAATCTAAATAAATCACTTTGTTTCTTCCTGTGTTTTTGTTCTACAGCCTTGAACACATTTATGACTAGCGCAGACTGCCCCGAGCAGTTGCGGTAAAAGTTATTCTAACCCTCTGGGGAGAACTCAGGTTCCAGAGGTGTGCTGTTTTGATCCTTGTCCACCAGGTGGCAGCCTCCCCACGGTAACTGAGGCAACAGTCAGCTTTTTCAGCAAAGTCTCTTGGAAATGTTTATTAGGCAACTTCAGCAGGTTTGACACTGTACTGAAGAGGCAAATGATTCAGCCTCTGCCCTCAAGGAACTTACAAAGGCATGGCTTCAAAAGTTCCATCAATCAGACTGTGCTGTTTTGATATACTCCTTAGGTCGGACTCCTTAAATAAAAGTAAGCTAGAAAGAAAAGCAGTTTTGTGTTAGACACTTTACATATAGGCTCCTCCCTATTCACCAGAGAGGAGTCATTCAATTGCTCATTTTACAGAACAGCAAGCTAGACACACGTTTTAATATCTGGAACCATGAAGCTGATGAAACAGAGGCAGATCCAAACCCACGCTACTCCATCTTCACGTTCTTTATTATATCTTGCTATTCATTAGTTTCACAAAGTGCTTAGAAGGTAGAGCCCCCCATGAAGGCTGCTGTTTAATTTTCATGCACGTTGTGTCCCTGATAGTTGGTTATAAATGAAGACTCTGCTTTCGGGAAAGGCATCCTTTGGCCCTATCAGGGTAATGTCAATGGGATCAGCCTGTGTTCCTACAAACCTCCCGGTGAGAAACAGCACCCAAAGATATGTCCTTTGTGTGTCCTGCAATAGTTTGACTGCAACATTAGCGTGGAGGTATAAATGTCTCCTGGTGAATTCACCTAGCAGTCTGTCTACAGCTGTTCACATTCTACACATACGCGTGTTATAATGCAACATATGACTGTTATCTGGAATGTAATTTATAATGCATTTGTCTGCAAGCTCATTGAAGGCAGAGTCCTGAGTGTGTCTAGAATATTCTAGTCGCTCTTTTCCCTTCGGATTCCAATAGTAATTCTTTGAACTGTTTCTTCCATACAGAGGTCTACTGTGTCAGGATCCCCCAAAACAGAACTGGTACAATGAAGGTAGCCTTGAGGAGAGCTCATGTGAAATGGTACGTATGCTCTAGAATCTGTTGCTTGCAAGAGAGAGACCCAGGAAATCGAGGAGTATACTTTGAACCCAAGTCTGGGAGGACTAAGACCAGGGAATCCAATGATATAAGTCCTAGTCAAAATCAAAGTCCTGTGACAAGAACTCCAGGGTTGCCAGGGTCCAAGGTTAGAAAGCAAATGCATGTCAGCCCAGATAGAGTAAATTCTTCTTTCTTCACCTTTTTTGCCCTTTTTGGGCCCTGAAACGATTGGACGATGCCCACTCCATTCAAGAGACAGCTCTTTATCCAGTCTGCCAAACCCAAACTCCTCAGGGATCATCCTTATAGACCCTGGATAATGCTTCACTGGCTAGCCAGGCACACTCTGTTCAGTCATATTGACACATATAATCAACCATCACAGCGTCTCTCTCCTCTTTGCTTTTACCCTTCAAAATGCTGCTGTAGAAGAGACTGGCATCTCAGAGTTGAGAAACCTTGGGTGAGAATGCAGATTCAAGAAGAGGCTTCAAGTGGGAAGCAGGAAGAGAGTAGGTTGGCAGGGCAGGCCAGGGGACAATGCCAAAGAAGAAAGCAAGCTCGGGCAAAGTCGCAGACAGGGGAGCTTCCACCGGATCCCATCAAGGCAACTTGGAAAATAAGCTGTGTCCTAAAATCTGGGGCAAGGGAGATGGGGATTTCCCAGGATTACACCTGTCAGCCCTTTGTAAACAGTAGGAGGTGGAGAGATCGCTTACCCCAGAATTTGTGGCTTCCTATGCTCGTGAACAAAACTAGTTTCATTAGGCCAAGATCAGACTCTCCAAGTATTCCTGTTGTAAGGGAAAGCCCATGTGGTACAAAGATAATCCAAGCTCATGTGGCTGGGACATTGACGTTGCCCCTGCACTTTGTAGGCTTGACGGTAACATCTTTAATTGGATACTTGCAAACCCTTACAAAGGCCTATAATTTGTAGTACTTTGCAGCTCACCATTCATACCTCAGTATAATGACCCCTCCCTCACCCAGTGCTTTTTGACTGGCTGGCAGTGTTTTGTTCAGCCTGCAGAGGTTCGCCCTCTTGGTCTTTTGCTGTCTGACTTCTGCTCTTTACTGGGGTTGGAGTTATCTCGGTTTGCCATCACACCCTGCCTGTGCAAGAGCCATCACGCCCAGAAGGAAGGAGATGGAAGGTGGGCTGCCAATAATGGCAAAACTCACCGAAGTTAAAGGCAGCACACACTCCAAGCCAAGGCCTGGTCTGACCCTGCTGGGGGCTGGTGCCTGAGCTGTAGAGTTCGATGAGATCGGCTAGAGCTGCATTTCCACATCCTAAGGGGAGTGTACATCCACAAGTGTAATGTAATGCACCTTCGGGGCAGAGGACAACTTCACATGTCCATCCTCGAGTGCATTCTACCTTTTGTAAGACAAGGTCTTTCAACAATCTGGTGTTTTGAAGCTTAGGTTGGGGGAGCTGGTCTTAGAGATCCAGAGACCCTCATTTCCACCTTCCGTCTTGAAGCACTAGAATTAATTATAGTCACATGGCACCATGCCTAGATTTTTAGTTGGCTTCTGGGGAATCTGGATTCACATCCTCAAGCTTGCAGCATTGAGCTATCTCACTAGTCCTAGATGTCCACTTTCTAAGAACCTGGTGGCCTCTAGGACTTGAGCCTTCAGTTTTACCCTCTTGCAAACCCCTTTGGCAAGTTCAGTTTGGGCCAAGGTCAAAGTGTGCTGGCACATTTGAAGGAAGATATAAGAGAACAACCATATCCCCTATATCCCCTGCACTGTTCAGAAAAGATAGGACATTCCTGAGTGAGCTCTCCTAAATAGCTGCTTGAGTTATGTAGGACCCCAGGATATCCAGGAAGAACAGACCATGCTCCACTATCCAAACCCACTCTATCCTAAAGGTCACTCCAGTGGAAAGAACTCAATGTCCCACTACACCACAGGGCACAGAGGTCCTTGTCAGCATCACTTCATGGGAATTAATTACACCTCTGTGTGCATTTCAGCATTTCCCTCAGCCGGTCTGTGCTCAGCTTAAATTGTGTAAAGCTGCACAGACACTCAGTGATGACAGCCTAGCCCAGGTGTGGACAGGCTGGGAAGAACTGGGTGCCGGGACATCATCTGTGAACCTGTCTTACTCATCTGGCCACACAACAACTAATTTCCAGCTGCCTCAACACATGCTGATTGCCCTGGGTTTGTACTCTGATGCTACGGTAGCACAGTGGGAAGATGTAAACTGAATGGTTGGAATCCCGTGTGGAGTGTAAACTGTGGTCTCGGATTTCCCCTCTCCAGTGTTCCGAGAGATAGCCAAGATTCTATCAAAATTGGAGATTTTTGAAGTGGCTTTAAAAGAGGAAGAAGCAATAAAGGTGAATGGATTCCTGGTAAGAGGTGGAAGCTAGGGATAGAGTTCATGTTAGAGGACTTGCCTAGAATGTACAAGTCCCTGCGTTTGATCCTCTGCAAGGAGATGATGATGATGATGATGGTGATGATGATGATGATGATGGTGATGATGATGATGATGGTGGTGGTAGTGGTGGTGGTGGTGGTGGTGGTGGTGATGGTGATGATAATATGACAATTGGCTTACAATTACAATTACAATTACTCAGGGAGAGCCATAGCAGAAAGCCTTGGCTGCTAAACACGTGGGGTGGTTGAGAACTCAGGCTGTACGAATGAGGATGCTTGCTGTAAGGATCTTTGAAAGACATCTCTGGAGAAGTGACATTAGAGCTGAGATGTTCCAGGTACTAGGGCTAAACGTAAGAGAATGATGGTGCAGAGACTGTGAGCTTGGAAAGAGTTTAAGGTGTTTGGAGAATGGGAAAAAAAAGGTGTGTGAGGCAGAGGAGAGGCAGAGGGAGCACGGAGGTGGTTGATGCTACAGAGATAAAAAGGCACTTCTTTGCTGTGCTAGGAGAGGGCTTTATTTTCCTCCTATGTATTTTTGTCTACAGTACTCAAGATAAAAGCTCTGGCTATGTGCATCCTATGCAAGCACTCTACCACTGAACTCTGATCCCAGTCCTCATTTCTCCCCTATATCAGCGGGAAGCTAGTGAAACGTGCTAAGTGAGAAAGTAAGTCTATTTCTTGGAGCTTAGACAAGCTGCCCTATACCGGCAGCAGCCACTGCTCTGACCACCTCCATCATTCTATTCTGAAAGCTAGCTCTGCAGTCACAGCAGCTCCCTGGCTCCCCCAGCAAAGGTGTTTTCTACACTCACACTTAGAATGTGGATGTGGAAGGAATGTTTGTCTACAGCTCTCTTCTTTGGAAACTCCATTGTCCACGATGACTTTGGTTTCAGCATTGCCACCAGCATGTTCCAAGATGGTGGCTTTGGCCCATCTGGTTGGCCCTTCTCTCACTTCTATGATTTCCTCCTCCCCGAGACACTCATACATCCTGGACCAACTTCTTTTTAAAAATATATTTATTTTATATCTCTCTGTATGTGTGTATTTATGTATGTGTGTGTCTATGTATGTGCATCATGTGCATGCAATGACCAAGGAGGCCAGAAGAGGGCAGCAGATCCCCCTCAAACTTCAGTTACAGATGGTTTTGAGCTACTGCATGAGGAATTGAACCTGGGTCTTCTGTAAGATCAGCCAGTTCTCTTACCTGCTGAGCTATCTCTCCATCTCCTGGGCCAACTTCTTGGAGTGTAACAGGGAATCTGTATTCATTCCCCAACCGTATGTGTAAAGTTTCTATTCAACTTATGGTTAATGTAATAGTCCACACACAGGTTGTGCCCAGCATTTACAGGCATTATTGCACCTGATTTGCACAAGGCCACTCTCTATGCACACTCTTCTTTGCCAGTTGCACTGTGAAGCAATCTGAGGACTGATGAATGAACTGCTCGAGGGCATGAACTACTGCGTGGCAGAGCAGTGTTCAAAACCATGTCCATGTTCTAAGTCCTAGACCAGACCTGCTGTATGATTTTAACTGCAGGTGGATGCTGAGGCTCAAGCTCCGCCCACCATAGACTAACATCCAGCATCCCCCAGTCATTGCTCCACACTGGTTAAATCTTTCAGCCTCCTTGTTCCAGACCCCCTGGTCCCCAGTGTCATGGGTAGCACTGCCTCCTGAGGACAGTGGAAGCCCCAGTCCTGGGAACAGTAGAAGCCCTTTGGCTGGGAAGCATTTGCTTCGCTTTCAGAGTGCTAATCTGTCAAGGTCAAGAGCAAGAAGAAAAGAGAAAAATCAGAGGAATTAGCAAATTGATGTTTTAGATCCAACTGGAGGTAAGCCATGGCTCACGAGTTACTGAGTTGACATCATGTAGATCACTTTACAGGCAGGCAGCTCAGAATTAGGAATTGTCAGTGTTTATTTGCACAGATGCAGTGGAGAAAAACACTTTTCCGTGGGTCATTTTAGCACAGCTGATGGACTGATAATGGATGCTCCACCATCTGCCAACAGCCAAGCCTCTGAGTACTTCAGGGATCATCGTTAACCACAGTGGTGATGCTGAGACAGGAAGTGGATGGTTTGGGTCTCTCCTGTCCAAGCCCTGTATTTATATTTTAAACCAAACACAAGCCCCCTCTTTCTGGCCTGGCCCTCCCTGGTGTTCCTGTACCCTCCAGTCTTTATTTACTTCCAAGAACACTTGCTGATTAGAGTTGTTTATATCTCTGGAGACCCTTGACTTGCATCACAGTTCACAGTATCCCATCTGATGTAGCAGGCTCATGAGCCACCCCGCCTCCCTTTGCGATGGAGCAAACCCAGAAGTATTAGCAAACCTGTGGCAGAGATGCTGAGAACTTGTGAGCCCAGATGCGAGTTTCATTGGAAATACATGTCAGATCCATCATTCATTCCACATTCTTGGGAGATGAGGAAGAGGAGCCACAGCATCTCCCTTGTACTCACGCTTTGGTGTCTGTGAGGAGATGGCTAAGACAGTGAAGGGGCCAGGTCCTGAGTGATGAAATGGGATAGTTACCTCTGAGCTGGCAAAGAAGGTTCACATTCTTTATTCTCTCTCTCTCTCTCTCTCTCTCTCTCTCTCTCTCTCTCTCTCTTAAAAATTTCTTTAATGTATATTAGTGCTCTATCTGCATGTACACCTTTATGCCAGAAGAGGGCATTTATCCCATAAGGGATGGTTGTGAGCCACTATGTGGCTGCTGGTAATTGAACTCAGGACTTCTGGAAGAGCAGCCAGTGCTCTTAACAGCTGAGCCATCTCTCCAGCCCCAAGGGTTCACATTCTTACCTCCTGGAATTGTGACACTGGTCTATCAGCTCTGAGCCTCCTTATAATAAAATAAGAAGCTCTTGAGACGCATTATTCAACTACCACCAATGTGCCAGGTACCGACTCTGCTGGGCCTGGGTATAGGAGGATGTGGTCCATCTGTTGGAGGAATGTACGGCCAGTGCAAGGCACCAGAGGCGTACCAGCAAATGAGCAGAACATGATAGAAACCATGTTTGTCCCGCATACTTTTATGAAGAGGGGCATGAAAGGGAGCGGGGAGGCCACACATAAGCCTGTGACTTCAAAAAGAAATCAAGCAGTGAAACTGGAAAGCACAGATTAGAAAATTGCTATATAAAAATTCAGGGCACCCAGGACTAGGGAGGTGGCTCAGTTGATAAAGTGTTTGCCATGCAAACATGAGGACCTGAGTTCATTTTCTAGTGCACACATCTACCAAATGCCGGAAAGGTAGGACACTTGTCATCCCAGGGTTGAGTAAACAGAGATGGGTGGATCCCTGAGGCTCATCAGTCAGCCAAACTGGCCTAACAGGCAAGTCCCAGGTCTCAGTGACAGCATGCCTCAAGAAACAAAGTGGACAATGCCTGAGGAAACATCACCAAGGTTGACCTCTGCCCTTTACACTCATGCACCTACACACTACATGCTCACATGATTGTGCAAACACACACATTATCTCTATCTACTCTATCTAAATAGAGTTTGAATTTGGATTACTCTGTGTTTTAAAGGCATGTTGGTCAGGATAGGCTATGTTGTGTTACAGTAAAAACCATATAATTCAGGTTTTTTACACAATGAAAGCTTAGTGTGTGTGTGTGTGTGTGTGTGTGTGTGTGTGTGTGTGTGATTGTCTAGTTGGTTGGCAAGGGAAGGGGTGACCTCTGGGTACTGTAGTCATTTGGGGGACTCTGCCTTGGACGAAGAACCATGTCAATGTTTGAGTCTCTGGTGTTAGGGGCAGAAGGTGACTCTGCCTCTTATAACCACTGTCTAGAGCCTGCTCACTTCCAATTACATTTCATTGGCCAGAACAATTCACGTGACTCTGTCTGACTTCAGAGCAGTCAGAAGATGATCCCCCTCACCCCCATATACCTAAAAGTGGCGATAGACAATTCTTTTGGAAGCGACAGGCCATCTGTGGGTATCCCCTACAGCAATGCTACTCCCCTTTTGGAGAGTCAGGAAGTGAGTGCTGGTTGACTTTTCTGAAATAGTTAATTCTTATCAAAATTTTTAACATATTTGTATTCTAGAGAAATTCTCCTAGGTCTGTGACAATGTATGGCAGTGGTTCTCAACCTTCCTGATGCTGCGACCCTTTAATACAGTTCCTCATGTTGTGGTGACCCCCAACCATAAAATTATTTTCCTTGTTACTTCATGACTGTAAGTTTGCTACTGTTATGAACCATAATGTATTTTGGGGGATAGAGAGTTGCCAAAGGGGTCACAACTACAGGTCGGGAACTGCTAATATATGTGGTGGCAAGATAGTTTTAAACAAGAAATGGCATTTTTCATTTTCCTTGATGAAAAGTTAATTAGCAGAGGACACATTCTATGGGGTTCCATGTAGGCAAAGTAATTCCCCACATCTCCCACTCCAAAATGTCTATGCTCAAGTCATCATAACCCGGGCGTGTCATGCTTTGCCCAGAAAAGGGGCACTTAGCTTTTGCAAATGAACGGAAAGCTAATTGGCAGATTTAAAAATGGATCATTTGGTATAAGCCTCATGGGTCCAGAAGAAGACAGAAAAGTCAATGTCAGACCGATGTTATGAGTGAAAGAATGGACCTGCCACATTGGCTGTCAGAGAGCCCCCGGGGTGGGGGGGCGCACCAGCTAAGGAGTGCTGGTAGCCTCTGCTTGCCCAAAGGGAAATAGATACAGATTGTCTCATAGAACCTTAAACTTGAAAAAACTAGAAAGTCTTGGCTTGAACCCAGAGAAACCTGTGTCAGGCTTTCAACTCTCAGAACCATAAGAGCATCCATTTGTAAACTTTAAGCTACTCAGTTTGGGGCAATTTGTTACAGTACTCACAGAAAATGTTAACTAGACACATGAATTGTAGTGTCTGTACAAACTTTTACAGTTTTAACTGAGAAAAGAAACCAAATAAGATTTGAACACACATATTCAACGTCAACAAAACACGTGGGTTCACACATGTAGAGGAAGCACATCATTTACAGGTATGAAAAGGACGCTTCTTAGCTGCCTCACGGTAGAACTTACAAGAGATGGACTAAGAATTGAACTCAGAGGTGAACGTCGAAAGCAACACCAGGTGTGGTGGTTCACATCCATAACCAGAACTTGGCAGTTGATGGGAGATGACCGTGAACTGGGGGCCTGACTGGCTTACAGAGTGAGTTCCAGACCAGCCTAGGCTATAGAGGGACACTGTATCAGAAACACACACACAAAAAGGAGGAAGAAGAAGGAGACATGGGTGGGGCAGGGGCTCTGGAAGGCACAAGGAAGACGTTGGCAAACCAAGGGATGTGGTTTTTATTTTCCCATGTCAGGTGCAGACAAGTAGAGTTTAAGGACTTTTAAAGATAGCAGGAATCCCAGTTCGCGTGACTTGGATGGGGTATGTGGAATTAGCACAGTGTCCTTGGAGCACAAAAACCAGATGTAAGAACAGCACACCCAAACTTCATAAAGTTTGGGACCTGAGCTTAAAGACAATCTCTGTTTCTTTCCTTTACAAAATTTCTATTTGTTATTATCATGTGCGTGTTTGATGTATGTGTCTAGGCATGAATCCTGCAGCAAGCTTGTGGAGGTCAGAGGACAACTTAGTGAAATCCATTCTCGTCACCTTTTCATAGGTTTCAGGGATCAAACTCTGGTCTCTGTGCTTGTGCCGCAAGCTCCTTTACCCATTGAGCCAGCCCCTAGCAGCCCCAATCTCTGTTTTCCGATGATTGCTCCAGAATTCAATGTAGTGCCTCACACATAGTATGTATCCTGGAAATAATTGCAAAGTGATTAAATGAGAGACAGGGTGATTGATGGAGACTGAGCTGTGGAAGGAGTGACTGGCTTAGGCTCCACTCAAGGCCAAGGCTGAGAAGCAAAGTGCTATTGTTACAGCACCTTTAACTGACTTCCTGTTCACACCAAGCCCTCATTAAACATCTGCTCCATGTCTGACACAGAGAAAATGTTGCTGGAGGCTATTTAAAAAAAAAAAAGGAAAGAAAAAGTGTGGATTCTGTTGTGTGTCTTCCCTGACTCTTTAAGACATAGACAGGTGACATTTGTCACACAGGAAACAACACAGACAAAGTCTCAAGAACAAAGGAGCCAGTGAAGTATGGGGAACGACAAAGGACATTCTAGAAGTTGAGTGCATTGCTTCCTAATACCAGGTGTTTAAAGTGCTCCTCTGGAGTGTTTGAATTAATGTTCAGCTCTAGGAAACCCTCTCAAGTTTGCCCCTGTGACTTTGAAGGTTGGAGCAGAGAGGGGTCTGTTAACCATGGGGCTCTTCAGAGCATGAAGAGAGGAAAGAGGGGGGGCAGGCTGCCTTGGTTGAAAGCAAGCCAGCTCTGAGGCTCTCCCGGCCTCATCATGCCCTGCCTGGGAGGCTGTGGTCAGCTGGCCAGCCGGCTGTATGCTGCTCTGTGGCCTTATCAGCAGGCATTTCTGATGAGGCTCTGCCTGCTGAGTGTTCTTGGAAAGAGTCATGGGTAGCTGAGGGGCTCGTAGATAAGGGGGGCAGGTCTGTCGCCTTTGCTGCAGTTCTTGGCAAGTCCCTGCCCAGGATTTCCCTGGGCTGCCTGAATGAACATCATGAGGAAAGGTCACGCGTGGGTGGCAGAAAACTCTAGAATCTCCAAGGCAACAGCAGTAATTGAAGGAAGAAAAGAGCCGTCTGGAAAATCAGTCAAGATCTCTACTCCTGGCTGATAACTGGAACTCAGACACTCTCTTTCCAGCAGGGGTGGGAGAGGGTAGTTACGACTGGGAAGTCTCCCAGATTCACCTGCACAACCTGTATCCCCAAAGCACCTTGGAAAGTCCGGGAGGCTTTGTGATGGGCTGGGAACAGGTGGGTGAACAGGAAAACAAAAACCCAGGGAAATGCCCTTTTCTCTTCAAGTGCTGGCTGCTCTTTCCACCCTGCCTCCTCCTCTTTGGAGTCCACTGTTATTGCTCTCAAGCTGTAGTCCTTAGCAGGGGTGCTCCTGCCCCTCCCAGGGCAGAGGTGGTCATGTGTGGTTGCTGTGTGTGTGTGTGTGTGTGTGTGTGTGTGTGTATGTGTGTGTCTGTGTGTGAATGCACACCCTTACAGCTGGGAAATGCTATTGGCATCTAGTGGGAAGAGGTCAAGGATGTTTCTGAACTTCTACTGTGCCCAGGATACCCCTCCCTAACCAAGAATCACCCAGCCTCTATTAGCAGCAGCACTGAGGTAGGGGGGAGCCTATTCTGCTCAGATAGCTTTAGTACAGCTGTTCCCACCTTCCCCCATCGTAGTTTCTCTTCATGTGTCCATTCTCTTGATGAAACACCTTCTGTATGATCCCTGCTTGATCAGAGCAAATGGTTAAGTTCAAAGGATGGTGAACCATCCAAGGAGACATGGAGAAAAGGATAGAAATGGAAAGCTGGGGAAGTAACTCAGGCAGTACGGTGCTTGCCTGGCATTCACAAACGCTTGGGGTCCACTCACAGCACTGCATAAAAACAGGGTGTGGTGGTACACACTTCTTTTTTTTTTTAAATTTGAAAAAATGGTATAATTTATTGAGATGATTTCTTCTTCTTCTTTTTTTTTATTTTACAATACCATTCAGTTCTACATATCAACCACGGATTCCCTTGTTCTCCCTTCCCCCCAGGCCATCCCCCATTCCCACTTCCTCCAGGGCAAAGCCTCCCCCGAGGACTGAGATCAACCTGGTAGACTCAGTCCAGGCAGGGCCAGTCCCCTCCTCCCAGGCCGAGCCAAGCGACCCTGCATAAGCCCCAGGTTTCAAACAGCCAACTCATGCAATGAGCACAGGACCCGGTCCCACTGCCTGGATGCCTCCCAAACAGTTCAAGCCAATCAACTGTCTCACCCATTCAGAGGGCCTGATCCAGTTGGGGGCCCCTTAGCCATTGGTTCATAGTTCATGTGTTTCCATTCATTTGGCTATTTGTCCCTGTGCTTTATCCAACCTTGGTCTCAACAATTCTAGCTCATATAGACCCTCCTCTTTCTCGCTAATTGGACTCCTGGAGCTCCGCCTGGGGCCTAGCCATGGATCTCTGCTTCCAGATCCCATAGTCATTGGATGGGGTTTCTAGCATGACAGTTAGGGTGTTTGGCCATCCCATCACCAGAGTGGGTCAGTCCGGGCTGTCTCTCGACCATTGCCAGCAGTCTATTGTGGGGGTATCTTTGTGGATTTCTGTGGGCCTCTCTAGTACTTCGTTTCTTCCTATTCTCATGTGGTCTTCATTTATCATGGTCTCCTATTCCTTGTTCTCCCTCTCTGTTGTTGATCCAGCTGGGGTCTCCCGCTCCCCCAAGCTCTCTTTCCCTCAACCCTCACCCTTCATTTCCCCCACTTATGACCAGGCTGTTCATGAAGATCTCATCCATTTCTCTGTCATTGGGCGATCCCCGTGTCTTTCTTGGGGTCCTGTTTTCCAGGTAGCCTCCACACTTCTAATTTCAACTTGGAAAACAGAAGAAGGATGATCGAGAGTTTAATACCATCCTTTGCCACACAGAGAGTTCAAGAGCAGCCTATGCTACAAGAATTCTGTCTCAAAACAACCCTCAAACCAACAACCAAACAAACAAAAATACTCCTTATAAATTTTAACAATCACTCAGTTTGTCCTACTCCTTGACTCTTATTTTGAAAGAGTTCTCTCTTATCCTAGTCTTAACTACCTTTCAAAGTAAAAGACCCTTCTTCTACATCATTCTCTGTTTTTGGCAGCTTTTGCTTGCTACTCCATGCTGTGCTGCTATGTAGGAGATATGCCACCATGTTTGAGAGAGGCATAAAGCCACAGGGGATCCTCAAAACCGTAAGTCAGGAGATTACACTGGAGTCCATGTTAGAAACTGGAGCTCTGGGGTATAAATTGTGCCCGGGCCCCAGAGGGGCTGGGTAAGTATATACATTGAATGCCGCACAACTGATCTTGCGGTTATTACTTAGCAGATAGGGTAAACTGAGACTCAGAGAGGGAATGTGATCTGGACTTGGCCTCCGGGTTTCCTCACTGCTCTTCCACGTCTCTGTTCCCAGCTTGAGTCCATGGAATTCCTGTGTCTCTCTCTTCACTCCAGATTGAAGGAAAAGCTAACTAAATATTTCCTGGATGAGTGATACAAAAAAAATTCCTTAAACAAAAACATTTTTGTCATATTTGTCTTCTTTGTGTCCCCCCTCCATCTGTCAAGTTCAGGCATTCTTTTGGGTAATGATATTTAGCTCGTAGCTCATTATTTCAAATGTCGCTCTCCCTGTTTTCGTCTGAAATTAAAGCAGTGTGTCCCTCAACGTTGCTGAGAAGTGTTTGTTTTCAGTGTCTCTGCAATCTCTGGATTCCTGAGGCTAATTACTGCTCAGCAAAAACAATTAACACTCAAGGGTTGCCATCTGCACGTAAGAAATTATGTTCCTGTTTTGTGTGCTTGCTTTCTGGTTTTTGAAATGATGCCATAATATTGATAGGAAAAGAGAGAGAGAGAGTTCCTGAAATGAATGGGCCCACGTCACACAGCTTGGACAGGCCGCTGATAGGCTCCCCATTTGTGACTAAAGGATGCGAACAGATTCTCCGTACAATACCATGCTCGTGAAAGTTAAGGCCCTCCAGTGACTAGTGATGCATTTTGGATCTGGGATGGTCTCTAAAGGCTTGTCTCTCGGGGGCTTAGCCCCTGGGTGGCACTACTGGGATGAAGGGGGGCTATTAGGTCACTAGGGATGTTCCCTTGAAGGGCACTGTGGAGTACTAGTTTCTTCCTCTCTGTTTCACATCTTGACCACGAGGAAAGTGCTTCCTGGGTAAGCAGGCACTCCTACAGTGATGGATACTTCACCAGAGGTTCACAGTGGGTGGAACAACCGCTGACCGCAATCTCCAAAACCGTGCAACAAGATAAATATTGTCTTTTTTTTTTTAACTTGGTTATCTTGGGAATTTTGCTCCCATAACAGCTCGACCAACACACTGGCTAAGCCTCATCTTTCTATCTTGATTCCAATTGTATATTTAACTGCTTGTAAATGATAATTTTTTTAAAGGATTCATGTATCAGTCAGAAAGTAGAAAACAGTCCAAATCTTTCATATAGAGGCATGATAATACAGGGGTGTAGCTATAGCAAAGAAGGAAGAACTGAGAAGCTGTACAGAAGGTGAGCTAGCCTGGAGGGTACAGAAGGTGAGCTAGCCTGGAGGGTACAGAAATTGAGCTAGTCCAGAGACCAGCAGCAGTTCCACGGTACAGGAGGAAGAGGAAGAATGATAGGAATAGATGTGGTTTTCAGAGGTCAGAGGTCAGGGGCAGCAACCAGAGTCCTTGTGGCGCTACTGTGGGAAAGGAAGAAGGAGGAGAGGGAAGAGGAGAGGAACAGGGAGGGGGAGAGGAGGGTACCTTGACTTCTCTATATTATGTGAACTTCCATCTTTTGCAAGGACCTCTCATTGCCCAAAGCCATTCAGAAGTCAGAAGACTCCACATAGGAGAAATGTAGTTTCCTGGAATACAGAAGGAAACAGAGAATGGTGGGAAATGGGTGTCAGAGCAAAGAGACACATATCCAAGGAGATACCACAGCTAAGCTTTCCTGTTCTCCTCTACCTGAGTGGAAGCAAATGCTATAGAGACTGGACACTCCAGCTTGAGTTCTGACCTTGGCACTTCTGTATCACTCAGGGCTTCTTTTTAAATAAAAGAACAACCATTTCTTGCATCACAGGAGATGAGAAAGAGAAAGAGAAAGGAAGCACAGTTTTAAAAACATGAAAAAGGGACGCTAAGCAAATGGAAACTCTTTGTTTCTTATACTTTAAAAATCAGTATTCTGTAAGTTAGAATTGAACCCAAGTGTTTTCAGGGCTGGATGGTGTGGTATGGGGATGAACTGGCAAGTTCTATTCTTTCCTGTAGACAAAGCTAGGACCCTTCAAATGAGAGCTTTGGTCTTACTCAAGGTGTTCATTTTCATTCCCCGTGTGTCCTGTTATCTCCACTCCCAACTCACAATCAATCTTTCTCTCAGCCATGTCTCACACACACCCTCTTTCACACATTCTCTCACTCACCTAATATCTCACTTACACAACACATTCTCTTCACTCACACACATACACATTCTCTCTCTCTCTCTCTCTCTCTCTCTCTCTCTCTCACTCTCTCTC
>CABHPH010117530.1:0-20878 GCA_902168325.1 Peromyscus nudipes | reverse complement strand
CAGGCATGCACGAGAGAGAGAGAGAGAGAGAGAGAGAGAGAGAGAGAGAGAGAGAGAGAGAGAGACTCATGTATGTACTTTTTCATTTTAATCCTAATAGGTGTTAGCTCTTGTGGCATTTTCTGTACATGAATTCTTTCACTGACACCTTGAGCTGCCCTCCTTCCCTCTTGGGACTCAGGGGAAATCTAAATCCAAGCTCATAGAGGAAGGATCTTCCACCCCCCTTGACTGTAACTCAAGCTCTCATTCCATCTGCCCCAGAGAAACACAGACAGTCTGACCTGCCAGTGAGGTTACCCGAAGTGCGAGCTTGCTGAGGATGCATGAGCTCTTGTCCAAGAACAATAATCTCCCTCCTGACCCCGGCTCATGATAAAGATGGAAATAATCCATTAACACCGGAGCAGACATGCTTAGGACAGCTGAGGCAACCAGGGGCATTTCACACTCAAGTTTGCTCCTACGGGAGGAATCTGCAAGACTGTTTTCTTCAGACTACTTGACTGGAAATCACTAGAAGTAGATGTTCTGTCTCTTCCAGGAAGACAGAAGATACTTCTGGTGAAAATGGAAAGAAAGAAGATGGGGACAGCTTTGGAGGATTCCAATTGGAGCTGGGGCGGTCAGATGACATACCAAATCATATGGTGGAAAGAGACCCAACTTCTACGGTGGTTTACCAGCCTATATCTCAGTGCAAATTGAAATCACTGCATATTTAAGGGGGGTATACCATTAGATGACTGATTTTAAGTGCTAGAGATATAATAGTAAATAAAAAAAGAGAAAAAAAAATCCCATGTTTGGTAGTTAGTTTTAACTGTTAAATTGACACATTGTAGAATCACCTGGAAGAGAATGTTAATGAGGAATTATCTATATCAGATTGGTCTGTGGACATGCCTATTGCCTTGATTGTTAGATGCAGCCCATTGTGGGCATCGCCGTTCCCTAGGCTAGGAATGGTGAACTGTAGAAGAGTGAGGAGAGTTAGCCAGCAGGCAGCATGGGTGCATTTGTTTCTCTCTGTTCTTTACCATGAGTTTTGTGTGGCGAGCTGTGTGGTGGTATTGTGTTCCCCAAAATATTGTGTATGCTAATAAACTTATCTGGGGTCAGAGAACAGGACAGCCACAATATTAAACATAGAGGTTAGGCAGTGGTAGCATACGCCTTTAATCCTAGCATTCCAGAGGCAGAAATTCATGTGTTCAAGGATACACCCAAGCATGGTGACCTACGCCTTTAATCCCAGAAAGCCACACCTTTAATCCCAGGGAGTGGTGGTAGAAAGCAGAAAGATATATAAGGCGTGAGGACCAGAAACTAGAGGCATTTGGCCTGAGCAGGCCTTTGGCCTGGAGAAGCCTTTGGCCTGGAGAAGCATGTGGCTGGTTAAGCTTTCAGGCTTCTAGCAGCAGTTCAGCTGAGACCCATTCTGGATGAGGGCTCGGGGCATCCAGTCTGAGGAAACAAGACCAGCTGAGGATTCAGCGAGGTGAGATAGCTGTGGTTTATTCTGTCTCTCTGACCTTCCAGTGTTCACCTCAATACCTGGCCTCGAGTTTGATTTTATTAATAAGACTTTTAAGAGTCATGCTACAGAGCTGTTTGAGTTCCTGCCTCGACACCCCAGAAATGGTGGGCTGTGACCCGGAATTGTAAGCCAAATAAATCCTTAACCCCTTACGCTGCTTTTGGTTGGGGATATTCTGTCACAGCCAAAGAAATGAACCAAGTAGACAGCGTTTGTGGAAGCAAAGGAAAAACAACTGAAAAGATAAAGTGTTTAAGCTGTTTGATGTTTTATGAAGTACAGAGGAGTAGTACTAGAACAGAGATGGGCGTCAGTAGGGAAGCATGAAAGTAATTTCAGATTTCATTTAAAGTAATTTCAGGCCTCATCAAAGGGATGACATGAAGCTCTGAGCAGAGCATGTCTCCCTGAGGGAATGGCCTGTACCTCATTGAGAAATGGTGATGTTCATACATGACATTGTGCAGTGAGTTTACATGGGCTCCTACCCTGCAAGCAGTACTCTGTGCTACACCAGTCAGTTGGCTGAGTTCAAGGACTCAAGACTGTTTGTTGCCACAGTTTTCTCTGAAGGTTGTCTATTTACAGATGGCAGTCAATCCTCTTGAGCTTGAATGGTTTGCAACTCTGGATTCATCAAGCAGAGTGGCCTGGTTAACGCTGTGGCTCTTCCTGCTTCCCTTTTTCCTTGTCATCTCTTTACAGTCTTAAGGGTGTATACAGCAACAGACTTACAAAGCAGGCATCAATATAAACAGAACGTTTGATTAACTAAAGGGTAGAATTTAAAAGGTGTGTGTGTGTGTGTGCGGTGTGCATGTGTGTTTTTTGGGAAAGTATCCCAAAAGATTAAACTGCCTCTACTTGTTAGGCTCCAAGAGTACTTTGCCCTTGCAGGTGTTCAGCAGAACAGCACACACACACACACACACACACACACAGAGTAACATGGAAAGTGTTATTCTGTTATTCTTTCACTATCCTTATGGGTTATGAATGTTTATACAGTCTTCTTGGACCAGTGGGAAAAGCAGTTTCTATTTCAAGGTAAATTAGAAAGAACATTCTAGAATGTCTGTCCTAGTTACTTTTCTATTGCTGAGAAGAGACACACTGACCACCTCAACTTATAAAAGAAAGCATTTATTAGTTCTCACGGTTCTAGAGTCCATGATCATTATGGCACAGAGTATGGTAACAGACAGACAAGCGTGGCTCTGAAGAAGTAGCTGAGAGCTACCTGATTGACAAGCACGAGGCAGAAATAGAGAGCTAACTAGGGATGGTGTGGACATTTAAAACCTCAAAGCCCACTCCCAGTAACACATCTCCTCCTACAAGACTACACCTCCTAATCCTTCCTAAACAATTCCACCAGCTGGGGGTCAAGCATTTAAACACTTGAGCTTATGGAAAGTGATATATAATTCAAATCACCCTACTGCTCATGGCTCCCATTTGCCTTTCTTCTCTGGAGAATTTCCTTCATCTTGTACAAGATAACCCAGGAGGTTATTCCCCCAATTATGAGCAAATTGGACAGCTAGTGGCTGACAGATTCAGGAAAACCAAAGCTTGGTTTCCTGAAGGAGACAAATCAGTAGTATGACTCATACTTCAGTGGAACCATGGACCAGGTCAGAGTTAAAACCTACCTGAGACTGACTCCGTTCTCAGCCCTCGCTCTGCTTTTCTCTTTTATATAGGCATTTTCTCTAAGAACTCCCTCAATGCAGCATGTGCTCAGATGACAGCCTTAGAATCTCATGACAAAAACATTCATCTAAGTCACACTGTCTGTGCTAGTCTTTTTTTCTATGTAAAATATGACTCCAGGGCTAGGAATGTTGATATAGTACTCACCCAACATGCATGGAAACCTGGGGTAACCCCAATAAAATGCAGAACTGAGAGTGGTGTCACAAGCATGCAATCCCAGCACTTAGGAGGAGGAGGCAGGAGGAGAAGAAGTTTGAGATTAGCCTGGACTAAATGAGACCCTGTTTAAAGAAAATAGGAGTTTGAAATTTCATGGATGATAACAGTACTCCACCTCTACTATCTCCTGAAGCTTTTATGACTCACAAATGTGGGAGCTTCTTGAGTCTTTCATGAGACTGTATGGAAGACTGTGGCCAGGCCAGTCAACTCGAGAGGCCACTGAGGCCCCAGTGGTTCATCCATAGGGCTCGGAAGCCATGGCTCTCCAGCAGCAGTGCCCATTAATTACCCTTTGAAAATCCATCCTTGGTGTGGTCAGCTGCACTTGTGCCCGGAAGCTGGCTTCCCCTAGCATAAGGGATATAGAAGGACGGAAGGTAGGGACACCATGTTCTGTATGATTTTACTTTGGAAGGCATGAGTCATCCTTTCTACAGAATCCTATTGCTTAGCCTTGTCATTCCTATTCCTGATCAGAGGGAACTCATAAAAGCATACATATCAGGGAGCAAGAGACTGCAGTCCATCTTGGCTCCAACTCCACCAGAAGTAAACTCAGTCTGAGCTGTGCAGGACCCCTACAACCTTCATCAGTTTATTCCTTTCTTTGGCTTACGATGTGCTTTTCAACAGTACACCTTGACTTTTTTTCTCTTTCTTTCCAAAATGGACATTTCACACCCTAGCCTTGCTGACTGTATGTATTGCTTACAACCAGCAAACGTGTAATAGCATCCACCCCACTGCTGTAAGGAAAACAGCAGGAGCAGGGCAGGGGGTTCTGATGGCTCTGCCAGGACCTCATCACTCTGCATGCCATTGCATCATGGTTCGTGTGCTGAGTGAAAATGGGGATGCTACCTGTATTAAAATTGAAACCCTACTCTTCCCTCAGGCCGTTATACTCTGGGACACTAAGTGCAAGCAATATAAAGTGACTGGGGGAGAAGTCATTCAGGATTGAGAAGCTCGAAATGTGGGCCAGGAGCTGAATTTCTGATTCAGATACAAATCCAATGTACAGATGCAAAAGAATGCTGTTAATTTATTGCAAAATAGATAATAACTCATGTTCACATGGCTGTATAAATTTCCCCGCCTTCAAGAATCCAGAGAAAATGTTGCAAGAAAATCATACTATAAATCTTCTATCATAAATCTGGTGTGGGGTGGAGACAGGGTCTCTAGTGTTGTTGCCTGGCATGGGTTATGGATTTGCAGCAAAACATAGCAAGTCTGGGTTTGGTTGTATCATGAGAAGCAATCTTTAATTTCCTCCTCCCTCTTCTCTAATTATGGTTATCCTTTCTCACAGCCCCTTTCTCCTCCTGTGACAATAAAGCCATTGAGAAGTAGGACAGAGGTTTTGGGTAACGAGCACATCTGTATTTAAAACTTTTCTCCTTTATCTACTTACCGTGGAATCTTGAACCAACAGGTTCACCACTCTGTTTTCTTATCTTCAGAAACCATCCAGGACTGGGGAGGTTGCTCCGTCTTCTAAGGGCACTTACTGCTCTACCAGAGCACCCAAGTTCAGTTTCTAGCACCAACACAGGGGAGCTTATGACTGCATGTAACTACAGTTCCAGGGGATCTGATGGCCTATTCTGGCCTCCATGGGTAACCCCCACCACACACACACACACACACACACACACACACACACACTTAAAAATAAAAAATAAAATAAAAACAAATCTTTTAAAAGATTTTATAAAATGAAATCATTCATATATCATTCTCTAAGGCCCCAAGGACCCTGAAATCATGCCCACGTTATCACAGTTACCATTCATTAAAATCATGTGGTAGGTGGGAGCCACCATCTTTACAGTCCATCCTCCATGCTTGCTCCTTTGGTCATTTGCTTCTCATTTAGCTCTAAACAGGAAGCAGAGACCTTGGGCTGGAGGCAGAGCTGGGCTACACTCTCAACGGTCCATGCCCATGGACACACCTATATCAGCCATGCTTCCTGTCCCGAAGTTTTCATAGTTACCACCACCCCTCCCACGTGCCACCAGATGAGGACCAAATATTCAAACATGAGAGTCTCTCAGGGACATTCAGCATTGAAATTGCACCACTCCTTAGCTTCAGTGTCACTTCCTTAAGACTCAGTTGCTTGTCTCTACCAAAAGATAATAAGTTCGTAGTTTGCTGAGAACACAGTATGAGATAATGTGTGGGAAAGCATTTACTAAATACTCAGTTATGTAGAACAAGATGGATAATTATTAATTTTAAATGCAGGGTGTGGCCCCATGTGTCCTGTGCAGTGGAAAACTTGAGTTCACAATCTAGCGTTCCCTCTATTTGGGAAGGCAGTACAGTGCTTAGATGCTTAATGGTTTCATTTTTGCAGATGGAGATAATATGTAATGAATAAGGCTCTGATGGAGAAATCTTTGAAGAGTGTGATTTTCTGACACAGAACAGTGAGTGTTTCAAAAGCCTTAAGTTTTACACACACACACACACACACACACACACACACACACACACACACACTCCAGAGTTGAGGCGCTGGTCCTTGGAGTGATGGTTTTTGGGCACAGAGAGTTAGTCTCCTTAATACATTTAGCTTGCCTGAGAGTGAACAGAACCCCAGCATCTCTGGTCCTTAGGGAAATTTTCAGGTAACGAGTTCTGCTCCTTGCTTTGAGAGCCAAGCGGGGTTTATAGAAGGAATTTTATTTGCAAAATGTTGCCTTGGCTTTCCTGGACCCAGGGAAGCACTAGCAATGTCAAAGCTCCTGACTTCACTGCTAGGGGCTTTCCACCCAATTACACATGCAGTCTGGCCCACACACTGTAGAATTCATGGCTTTCATTTTCTGGGACCAGATAAGCCCAGAACACAAGAGATTAATTAGAAACAACTGATCGAAGTGATTGCTCTCCCCACATGGAGTTCCCGGGAGCAGTTTGGCGTCTAGATCTCTGGTCTGGGATCAGTGATATAGTTTGGAAACTCGATCACCCCTGCCTTACAAGGACAGACAAACGAAGAAGACTGGCATAGGGATGTCAGAGCCATGATTGTTAAGAACCTGAGATCTACACGGGTCCTTGGAAACACTCGCCAACCAGAAGAATCCACTTACCAGCTTCCAACTTTGTTTCAAGGGTGGTGTTTTCTAAGCTGCGGCTTACCGTAGGGTTGAACTTTATGTTGGAAATCTGGCATTGTTTTAAAGTTGGCTCATATACAAGGTAACTTGTGGATGCTTTTCCGTGACTTAGGCTTGCCTTTGCCGGGCCTCCACTTCATGTGCAGAGGGCCATGTCTTGACTGTAGTTTGGACAGAGCAGTGTTGATGCCACATTGTGACTTGTGAGTTGGAGTGAAAATAAGGACAGGTACAAATTGGGCAAAATCACGGAGTGGAGACAGTTATTCAGATTGAAAACCAGAGTCTCCTGCCTTTTTTCTCCTGTTATCTTTAGCCTATCACTATGCACTCAAAGGAATTGGGGGGAGCTCGACTCTTCCTATCCACTCTTCTGTTTCCCTTCAACAACGATGGCTCTTCCAATTGGCTGAAGAGAAAGGCTGGGTTGGCAGTCTCTAGCTGGAGAGATGGTGTTCACATCAAACGCTCTTGTTATCACCTCACCAGAGTTGGGGCTGGAGAAGGAGAAGGGGGTCTCTTGTGCTACAGGGAAAATGTCATTGCCTAACGTGTGATGTAAGGTTACAGGAGAGCCCTGGAAAATGCAGGGGTGTAAGGAATATGATATTTTTCCAAAAAAGAAATATAACCAGAAGGACAACACAGGCCCAAGTTCACCAACAAGAGTAAATCCACGATTATAAAGTGGCCTGTTAGGTTTCATAGAGCAATTGTCAAATGCTCCTCATCTTCGGTGACATTTCCCAAGGCTGGCAACAATGAAACAAAATAACCACATTCAGACATGGGAGTTCAATATGTCACCCTTCCATTTTATCTATGAAGAATTCAAAAAGAAATAAAATGCTTACATTACTAAACTATTATTAATTATCCAAGAAGTTAATCAAAATGATCCATGATAAAGGGGCAGATATGTGACTTGCTGGACATTATCCAGTTTGCTTAAAAAGACACAGTGGATAAGTATTAAGTGGAAAGCTTAAGAGAAAATTGATATGTGATACAAAATTGTTTTAAATGCATGGAATAAAACATTTAAAAAGCATTAGTATGCTAGTACTATGTTATCAGTACTATTTAAAAACTAAGAAGATGGCTAAACTTTTTAATGAGTGGTGGCTACAGTTGAGAAGGGGGCCACATGAATATCAACTGTATAGAAAATTCAAAGTTTTATTTCAGATCTCCCAGCCAATGCAGACATGACTTAGAATTACTTTTGATGGTTTAGATTTCTATTACTGTATTAGTTACTTTTGTGTTTCTCTAGTACATGGTAGGTCAACTGAAAGGAGAAAGGAATTATCTTGGCTCCTAATTTCAAACCACTATGGCAAGGAAGACAGAGTAGGAGAGTGCTTGGAGACTAAGTCTATGGAGGAGGCCCCTCAAATCGTGGTGAACCAAAAAGCAGAGAAGGAGGCCAGAATCAGCGGCTGGAATATTATTTTCAAACACCAGTCAGCTAGGACCTACCTCCTAAAGTCTTCATAGGTTCCAAAAGTATCATCACCAGTTGGAAAAAAAAAACTCAAAACATGATCCTGTGGGGGAAATTTCCAACCCAAAGCATGGCACTTACTAATGCCCATTTGAGACACTTAGAGCACAAACTACGGAATCCTTATATTGGATTAGCCATCAGGGCTTGAGGAATAGATGTCAAGTTTAGATGCCATTGATCTACACTTACCTTACCGCCATGTTCTTCCTCAGCCAGGAGGAAGTATTTGAATGGGAGAAATATCCACTCAGAGAAAAACAACACTCAGAGACTGGAGTCCTGTTCCTCAGAGCATCTCAGAAACAGAAGACTATATCCAAGGTTGAGGTGAGGAGTCACAGTTGATTTCAAACAAAAGCCATGACTATTTTCTTCACTTCCCACTATACTCTTCTTTCATAGGGTTTGGAAAAGCATGATGCATGGTTCCAGGATTGGTCTGCGTTCTATTGACTGTGTGAGCCTGGATGATGGAGGGTCTTCTCTGCCTGTATCTCCTCACCTGTACTATAGACATTTTATAATCACATTTTGGTCTGAGTTAATGAAGATATGGGACTTCCACTTTAGAAACACAGGACAATCATGGATTCCCAAGGGCCTTTCTGGATGCAGCATCTTCAGTTATACTCCCAGTTACACACCCTGAGTGAAGCTATTAGAGATGGACATCCAAACCCAGTATTTTCCACAACACCCATTGTGGTACACAAGAAAACAGATACTAAGTCTTCCCTAGACCAGGATCTCAGTTACATCTTCCTTTATGTGCCTTTCCCATGAAGCATATGACATGTCCACAGGAGCAAGAGCAACTTGGCATCTCAACATAGTCCTTCCCTGTACTTTCAGTACAAAACCTAGGGTCCTGGTACTAGCACTCTTTTGAAGTATAATATAACAAGACATAATAGTTATAATCAGTATGAGAGATACAAACAGATTAATCATGGTAACATGAACTAAGTCAGGACCAGTTGGTATGTTTTAACTGTAAGCCACTGAAAGCTGTCTGGGTATTAGCCCATAAGGAATTTACCAGAAGTGTGTGGGCTAATTCATGGGATAAAGGCTGATGGCAAGCATCAGAAACCAAAGATTTTTTTATGGGACCAGATGGCAGGGAGTAATAAACAGCCGTATGAGTAGCACCACTGACATGAACCATGTCCGTCCACTTCACCCAGCCTGCATTGCCTAGAGAGGAGGCGATGCTGTCTGGATTTCCAGACTCGTTGCCAAGGAGAAAAGGCAAAAAACTTCTCCCTGTTTGAACATCCATGGGACCACCTGCACGAAGACATGTGCGCTCACACTTTATACTTGTTATTCTGAAGTCCCAGCACAAGCTTTGGAAGAAGCAGTATTAGCACAGTGTTTCTAGAAAGAAGCCTCCCAAGGGTCAAAGGAGCTTAGCCGCTTGCACAGCAGAGCTTTGAGGCAGTGGCCTGGACCTTCTTGATTCTGTAATTGGTTAACACAAGGTGCTCTTCATGGGTGTTTTTTTGTTTGTTTGTTTGTTTTGTTTTGTTTGATATTTATGTACATGTTTGTATGTGTTCATTTTCATGTAGATCTGGTGTGAGCAAAGGTATGTATGTGTTTAGGTGCATGTGTGTGCTGATGCTATAGAGGTCAGAGGAAAATTTCAGGTGTTGTCCATTTTTCGGTTGAGACAAGGTCTCAATCTGTCCTGGAGCTCACCAAAAAGGCTGGGTGTAGTTAGAAGTTTTCCTGTGCTCTGGGCTGCCGGTGGTTGGGACAAATCTCTCGCACTCACGTCCCCCAAGTAAACACACAGAGGCTTATATTAATTATAACTGATTGGCCATTAGCTCAGGCTTATTATTGACTAGCTCTTACACTTAAATTAGGCCATTATGTTTAGCCATGTGGTTTTCTCAGTTCTGCCTTGTCATCTTGCCTCCTCTGTGTCTGGCTGGTGACTCCTGACTCTGTCCTTCCTCTTCTCAGAATTCTCCTTGTCAGCTTGCCTGCCTATACTTCCTGCCTGCCTACTGGCCAATCACCATTTTATCAACCAATCAGAACAACACATATTCACAGCATACAGAACGACATCCCACAGCAGCTGGGTGACTTGGCTAGTCAGTGAGCTCCAGAGATCTGCCAGCGTCTGCCTGCCTAGCCCTGGGATTGCAAATGCATGCCTCCAAACCCATCATCTAACATGGCTTCTGGAGCTCTAACTCAGGTCTTCATACTTGCAAGCTGATGAGAACACTGTGTGTGTGTGTGTGTGTGTGTGTGTGTGTGTGTGTGTGTGTAGATCAGAAGGGCATCAGATCTTCTGAAGCTGAAGTCACAGGTGGTTGTGAGCCACCTGATGTGGATCTAGGAACTGACCTCTGGTCCTCTGAAAGAGCAAGTGCTCTTAATCACTGAGCTATTTCTGCAGCCCCAACTTGTTTGTTTTTTACACATGGTCTTATTACATAGCACAGACTGGTCTGGAACTCAGAGTCCTCCTCTCTCAACTTCTCGATTGCTGAGAGTACAGGTATGTACCACGACACTGAGCCTGATCTCTCTGTGGGTTTCTCCTCCAACAACACACCCCCCTGGGAATATTAACCACATAGAACAGGGCTACTGGGTAACTTGCTCCTTATAAGCTCCACTTGTGGTCCTTCAACTCCTTTCTAAGAAGTGGATCACTGCAGGAGTGGGCTTTACCAATCTTTTTTTTTTTTTAACTTCTGTACATGCCCCACTTCTCACTGGATTCCCCTCAGAAGCCTTTTTCAGGTCATCTTGACAGATATGCTAGCATCCTACTGTTTGCCTGATACTATGTATTTACTGGTCAGCAAGTCTTCACTTCTACTGTACAAGCCCACTCATTTGCCTCTGGCACCGAGTGGACATCTCTGGTCTTCCAGTGGGTGTTCAAAATGTGGTGTCTCATTTTTCACAGTCACTTGGTCCCTGGTTCTTGCCATCTCTACTTTACCAGTTTCCACCAACTTACCATCCTCGGGTCAACTAGGTTTCTGTTACTCCTGCCCAGACATACACCACCAGGCTTCTTCTTCATTTCCCTGAGCCCAGCTCAAATTCTCAGTCTGGAAGATTGACATGTACCCACAAAGGAACTCTATGTGCTAGTTACGTTTTTATGGTCTACTTGGCACAGCCAAGAGCCATCTGGGAGGAGGAAACTAACTGAGACATCGCCTTGGTCAGACTGGCCTGTGGGCATGACTGTGGGGCACTGTCCTGATTGATAATTGATGTAGAATGGCCCAGCCCAGGAGGTCCTGGGCTGCATAAGAAAGTCAGCGAGTGAGGTAGTAAGAAACACTCCTCCATGGCTTCCCCTTCAGAGTTCTGTCTTGGGTTCCATCCTGCCTTGGCTTCACTGGATGGTAGGCTGTACACTGTAAGATGAAATAAAGCCTTTCTTCCCACAAGTTGTTTTTGGTCAGTTTTTAATCAGAGCAACAGAATGAAACTGGAACACCCCAGAAGGCTGCTGAACCAGGGGAATTTTGGCCTAACTTGATTAAACTGTCTGCAGACTGTCCCCAGGGCCACCTTGTAAGATGCTCAGGCAGCTTTCTTCTCCCTGACCTACACCGCTGTTTACTCTATCCCTGCCCATGTCTCCCCATGCAACTCACACTGGGTCACTCCAGTTCCTCTCCTCCTCTGTTCTGATTTCTTTTTCCAAAGGGAAACTCTGAATGCAGAACTCCTCGTATGGCCATTCTCCACCCACTGAAATCCTCCCTCTATTTCAGGACCCGGCTTACTGCCACTTTCCATGGAGCTTTCCCGTCTCTGTGGTTAGAGCCTGCCTCTCCCCTTGTTGAGCTCCTGTTACAATTTTTTGCTTTTCTTAGAAGACAAATCATGTCTGCTTCATGTCATGACTGTCGTCTGTCCACCTCTGTGAGGGCGGTTCTCAGATCCCCTGGCTAAGAGTCACCGGAGTTGGGAAAAGTCTGTGTTCAAATGCACATTCCTCTGGGCGTGGACACCTGCTTGTGGTGCTGTCCAGCGTTTAGTCTTGTTTTTCCAGGATCGCCATCCTCAGTTCCCTGCTTTTGCTTCTTGCTCCCATGGGATAGCCATGGAAGATGCTTGCTTTGTCTCCTCACCTGAAGTGGCAGGCAGGTGACCCTAAGTGTTGGTCTCTCTGACTTTCTGAATTCTGGATCACAGAAGCACAGAGAGAAATGCTCCCCTGAAGAGACCTGTCTATGAGTCCTCTCAGTTAAAACCCTCCATTGTTTTTCTGGCAAAATCAAATGTAGATAAGTGTGTCCTACTTTTGTTCCCATGGCTGTGAGCAAATATGCAGACAGAAAGGAACTTGGTGGAGAAATGATTTATTCCAGCTTATAATTCCAGGTCACAGTCCATCAAAGTAGGGAGCTCCAGTGGGCAGGAACTTAAAACTGCTGAGAGAAGAGAGCAATGGATATGTGCATGCTTGCTGACTGCTTCTCATCCACAGTTGAGAGGAAAGCAGTGGATGTGTGCATGCTTGCTGGCTGCTTTTCCTCCACAGCTGAGAGGAGAGCAGTGGATGTGTGCATGCTTGCTGGCTGCTTCTCCTCCACAGCTGAGAGGAGAGCAGTGGATGTGTGCATGCTTGCTGGCTGTTTCTCCTCCACAGCTGAGAGGAGAGCAGTGGATGTGTGCATGCTTGCTGGCTGCTTCTCCTCTACAGCTGAGAGGAGAGCAATGGATGTGTGCATGCTTGCTGGCTGCTTCTCATCCACTCTAGAGAGGAGAGTGATGCATATGTACATGATTACTGTTCATTTCTCTCTCTACTCATTATATAAAAGATTATTTTCTCTCTCTCTCTCTCTCTCTCTCTCTCTCTCTCTCTCTCTCTCTCTGTGCCCCCTGTATGTGTTTATGTGTCACATGTGTGTGAATGGATGCCCATGGAGGCCAGAAAAGAACATTTAATCCCTTGGTACTAGAGTTAGATGTGGTTTTGAACTTCCCAACATGGTTACTGCACACAGAACTCAGGTTCTCTGAAAGAGCAGTAAGTGCTCTTCACCCACTGAACCATCTCTCCAGCCTTGAACACTTTCTCTACCTTTATGGAGTCCAGGACCCAGACCCAGGAAAGGTGCTACCTAGAGTGAGATGTTTCTTCTCACATTAATTACCTTAATCAGGACAATTCACCATAGACATACACACTGGCCAACCTGATCTAGACATTTCTTCATTGAGACTTTCTTTCTAGATGAGTCTGGATTGTGTCTAGTTGGCAACTGAAACTAATCAGTACAGTGAATGAAGAGTGGACTGTCAGTATATCCGTTGTACCAAGACCCTGAGCTATCTCATGCCTTAGAGAAAAGCTGAACACACGGGCCTCGGGTAAGTATATCAAGGCAAAATGTCATGACTTCCAACTGAAGAATTAACACTTTCGGAACCTGAGTGTTTGGGGTAGGAGAAAGAGGTTGCTTTTGTCATTGTTGAGACAGCCCTCCTCATAAAGCCCATGCTGGCCTCAACATCATGATCCTCCTGCCTCAGTTTCCTAAGTGCTGGGGTTGGTTACTGGCATGCACTACCCTGCCAAGTAAGACTGTCACTTTTATAAGAACTCTCCTAATAATTTCTTTTAAAAGATTTTTTAAAATTTAACATAAACTTTATTTAGTGTTAAATCTAAAGAAAAAAATCATGAAAAATAGGTTTCCTTATTCTCCATGTTTTCTTTCTGCTGGCTGGAAGTAACCTGTCCATTATTTTCCATAGCCTAAAATACCCACCATACTGGATTTTTCAAGAACACAAAGAAGTTAACTTTGAAACAGCACCAGATGGAAAGCAGGATCCTGTTTGCATCATCACCACTATGTAGGGGACACTTGGTGCACACCCAGCCCAGAATAAGAGCTCAGTGGACATGGTTTGTGATGTGTTGTCCTGCTAGCCTGTGATGCTGCAGCAGAAATGAGGCCTTAACCATTCCCATAACCTGAAACCATGGCCTGTGTGCACCCCAGGTAGGACTGAAAGCCACCCCCACTGTAGGATTGAGTTCACACTTGTGGGAGTCTCAGACGTGATCCTACCCCTATGAAGAAAAACCCCAAAACAATCACTTGGCTACTTCTGGTTTTCTTTGTGAGACAGGATCTCACAGCCCCCCATACTGGCCTCAAACTCACTGTGTAGCCAAGAATGATCTTGATCAATTCCTTATCTTCCTGCCTCAACCTCTGCAGTACTGGTATTACAGGCATATATCACCTGCCCCATTTAAGTGGTACTGGGAATTGAACCCAGGGCCTTGTGCATGGTAGGCAAGTACTCTAGCAATTGAGCTACATCCGCACATAACCACTTGCTGATGTCTCTTTCAGTTCATTCATGGATATGTTGATTTTAGCCAATCAGAGGAAAAGAAAAGCAAGGATAAAGAACTGCTGGCATGCTCACATAGGCACTGGGAAGACAGGCTCTTGCTCTAGGCATGTTTATAAATCTGAAAATATTTTGGATGCTTTTGCCCTGCTGCATATCCTGGTTCAGTAGTCAGAAGGAATGTTGTGAGGGGACAGCATTCCATCTTCTGTGCCTCTGTGCCACAGAGGAACCAGGGCTGTGTTAGGGGGCCTCTGCTTCCTGGGGCTGGGCAGACAGACTCCATTCAGACACTAACAACAAGAATAGACATTTGCTTTGTGTGATGCAGGACAATTTCCTAAGACATGAGATGTGTCCCACACATGCAGGTCTAAGGCTGACATTCTAGGAAAAGGAGGTGACTTCAGTTCTACTTTACTAATACATTGATAATGATGAAAAGATAAAGCTGGGTGAGGGGGACTGTCCTGGTCACTAGGCTTGGAGTAGCACAACAGGTTGGAAGTTGCAGACTTTTTCCCATTACTCTCTGGAACCCCACAAGCTATCTGCTTCCTTCCCATGTACACATTCATGTACTTGTCTCACATGGATTGTTTTTAACCATCAAATAAGCGAACAGTGTTTGAGCTATTGACTATGCTTTTCTGGTTCCATTCTGGGGTTTTTGAGCTGATCAATTCTGAGCAAATAGAAGCCTGGCTTGTAAAATGGGGGAGTTTCCTGTGTTACCTGGTTGCTGTCAGCATCCGAAGAGAAAATGTCCTGGCAAACAAGGCATCTCACAGATGGGAGTCACAGCTCTGTTGTAATTGTGTGTGTGTGTGATGCACGTGTGGTTCAACAAACCTTGGAATGCTGTCAGATTAAAAAAAAACAGACTTATTTGCATTGTTTCAGCAGAAAAATTTCCTCCTATTCTGGCAATTTTTAATTACAGGTTAGCAAGCCCAAACTGAGGATTTGACTATTGGAGTGAGAATATGAAAATTGTCTGAGCTGAATGAGAGATAGTATTTTACCCTGCAACCAGAACCTCGCTAACCCCTGGTACAGTAAATCCACAGAGACTTATATGGGTTAAATTAAAATAGACTCTGAAAGTAGATTCAAGAACGTTGCGACTGGCCTTCAGCTCCTGAAGCATTCCTTCCAAGCTTTCTGTGACCTGCCTGCACAGCGGGCAGCCATTTTGGATCCTTATCTCACTTCCTTCTCCTCAGGCCACAAGGGAAGAAATCACTCATGCTCCCTCAGTGCACACTTGCTAGTCACACCGCAGACAGCCGAGACTGAGGAAGTGTTTGGTTTAGCTCTCCACTGGCCTGGCTGTTTGAACACGGATTCTGTAGACGGGCAATCTTTCAGGAAAATGGGAGGTTTTGAACATTTGGGACAAATTAACCAGTTTGACAAGCGCAAAACAGTCCCCCCTTTTAAGATGAAGTGCTTCTGAAGTGCCTTACTGTTTCTGGCCCCATGGGGTGTTCCTCCTCCCCTGTCTGCTCTGAAAAGGTGTTGGAACCCAATGTGTGAGGAGGGGAGGCAGACACCCAGGCTCCCCTGTGGCCGGCTCTACAGTCCTGAGCGATTGGGCCATGATAACAATCTCAGTTGAGTCTGAACTTGTCCTGAACCTGGAGATTTCCATCTTCCCTGCCATTACTATGGGTGGCTTTGGTGTCCTCATCTTCTCACCTCTGATCATTTCAATGCCTTCTCTTGTATTATTTCTCCTTCAACAATAACCATGATATACAGCTTGATACTTCACTGGGATAGGCCCGTTTTCACGAATATAATCTGCTATGCAAATTCCTGCCTCCAGGATCCCTCCTATGTTCTCAGGGAATGTTAAATGCTGCCTGCAGCTTAGATGGATGGATGGATAGATGGATGGATGGATGGATGGATGGATGGATGGATGGATGGATGGGTAAATAAATGAATGGGTCAAATAGATAGATGTCTACTTCCCTTAACTTTCAGATCTTTCTGTGATAGAAACATTGCCTGCTGGGCACCCTCCCTTTGATTGATACTTCCAAGGACACGAAGCTCACCACTCTGCAAAATGATGTATAGTGTGCAGAACAGTGTCAGCTGCTGTTCTGGATTGTGACATTCTGGTTGTGTCTTTTCTAATACTCTGTAACACTCGAGAGTGTTTACTTGTACATCTACAGACTATCTAGTCCCTCATACCTTTAATAGGTAGGAACTCCATGAAGACAGAGAACTTCTTATTGCATGCTTGGGTCCTCTTATGGTCTCAAATATTATCTGAACCAAAGGATGAATAAATGAATTGAACAGCTCACCATCTGAGGTAGGCAGGACTTAGGGGCAGAGTTCACGTGCATATTCATGTTTTACTCATTTCCTAGCCTGGTATCTAAGACAGAGTTAGCATCACTATAACTGGGAAGGGTGATGGGTGTCAGAGGCAAGTAGACCTAAAACTCCAGCCCACTTCTGGAGTTTTAGGTAATTGATGTTTCTGAAGCATAATTGTTTCAGTTGATAGAATGTTTAACTACTATACAGTGCCTACTTACATGCAGTTCTAGAAATATTTTTTTTGTTCTAAAGGACTTAGTAGTACCTGGCATATAATAGGTACAAATACAATTTGTATATGTAGGATGTATGCATGTTTTATACGTGTTTGTATGTTCATATGTATGTACATGTAGGCTAGAGGTCAATATTAGGTGGGTGTCTTTCTCAATCGTTCTCCCTTATTGCTTGAGACAGTGTCTCTGAACTTGTAAATCATTGATACAGCTAGATTGGCTTGCTGCCAAGCCCCATGGACCCTCTTATTTCTCCCTCTCTAGCATAGGAATTATTGGTATGTGCCACCCACCTGGCTTCTGCTGCTTTCTTCTTCTTCTTCTTCTTCTTCTTCTTCTTCTTCTTCTTCTTCTTCATCTTCTTCTTATTATTATTTGTCTTCTCCTCCTCCTCCTCCTCCTTCCCTTCTTCTTCCAGATTAGTATGCTGATGAAGCAGGCATTGAGCCAATTTCTCAGTTCCTTAGCAGATTCAATTTTAACTGTATTAAGAATGTAATTAAATAGTTCTTACTGGGATTGTCTGCCAAGACAAAGAATGGGGGGGGGGTAGCCTATTTATTTGTCTTTCTATATGAACTATTCTTTGGTTATTGGAAACTTTTAGGAATTTTCCAACTTTACCCACAGATGGAGTACTATCAGCCTGTAGAACCCCTGTGCTTTGGCCAGTAGCCCTACATATTTCATAATATATTTGATATTAGATGTCTATTTATTTTTTTCCTCCCTGCTTGTGGCTGGTGGAGTTTTAAACTGCTCCTCCAGATGTACCTGTATTGTGGATGTTAAAAAGACACAACATACTCTCGTTCATTCTTTCTCACTCTCAAATCTGAAAGTGCACATATGTGTGTGTGTGTGTGTGTGTGTGTGTGTGTGAATGCAGGCACATGTATGCTATGGTGTATGTGGAAATCAGAGGACAACCTAGGATATGTGTTCTCATCTTCCACTTAGTTTAAGACAGGGCCTCTTCCACTGTATGTGCCAGGCCAGTTGGCCAATTCATTTCCAGAAATTTTCTTGTCTCTTCTTCTACCTCATCATAGGGCACTGGCATTACAGATGTGTGCTACCACATCTGCCTAGTTTACATGGGTTTGGCAAATTCGAATTCAGGTCCTCATACTTGCCTGGAAAGGGTTTACTCACTGAGCCATATCCTCACTCCACAGACTCATACTCCCCATTTCTTCTCATTATTCTCTCTCTCCAAGATTTGTCTGTCAGTGCCCTAAATTAGGAACAAATCATAGTTACTTTAAATCTCCCAGTTTAATAAGCACCAGATCTCCCAAATGTCAGAGAGTCTAGTCTTCCACTAAGCCTTTAACTTGTGGCTCATATTTGCGACTGAGGAAAAAAATCGCTCAGTGACATGAAATAGGAGGGGCGTGTTGTGGCAGCAGATGGGTTACTCACTAGGCCAAGTGGTTTGGGACCAATTTCTACCATGCAGCTGGACCATATATAAGCCTTCTGGTCCCTGGGGTCTCTGCCAAAGGTCTTGAGTTCTGGTTAGGTGGGTGCAGACTGCTGTTTTACAGAGAGTGGCTAGTTCTTGAGCAACAAGGCTTCTCTTCTCTAAGATATTTCCTGAGTGGAAAGCCCTCCAATTTCCAATAGGAAGTCATTTCGAAGAGTACAAGGCAATCTTGTTTTTGCCTTTGCTTTTCAAAGCTACCTGGGAGTTACCATGACTGTGTATTACATCAAAATTGTATCATGTTTTCCTGTTGTTGGTGGTGTTCACAGGAAGACCGTTCAAAACAGGGGCTCTAGGGAAAGAGAATCGTAGGACCAGGAGTCAGTCTTAGACATTGACTTTTTACAAGGCTTACTATTGGTCCTAAGCTCTTAGTTCTGGCTTCTGAACCCTGATTTCTTCACCCATAATCTGAGGCCCTTTTTTGAATTGTCCATTTTAAGAATATAGTTCAAGCTGGACCTAGGGACACAGGTCTGTAATTAGAGCTACCTGGGAGCTTGAGGTAGGGAGATTGCTTGGGCAGTTCAGTGAGATGCTGTTTCAGAAGTTTTAAAAATCACTTGGAATATTTCCCAGTGATATGGTATTGTATTCATCCACTACATGTGAGGACCCAGGTTAATCCTCAGTACCAAGAAACATAAATCTATACAGTATTGGGGGGTTGATGAAATGGGGAATCTCTATACCTGGTAGCTGTGCTTTAATAAGATTGACCTCATCCTGTGATTAGCTGAATAGTGACCCCTGTGGAAAAAGTAAAGAAGTCCATATCCAACTGTAGTTGGTTGTTTTAATCTTCTTACTCTTTGATGCTTTGGGAGGTCCACCACCCAGCTCTCAAATAAATCACATACGTGGAGGCTTATTCTTTCCTATGAATGCCCAGCCTTAGCTTGGCTTGTTTCTAGCCAGCTTTTCTTAACATAAATTGTCCTATCTACTTTTTGTGTCTTGGCTTTTATCTTTCTCTATCTCTGTATACCTTTCTTTCCTTCTTATTCCATGTCTGACTGTGTGAGTGGGTGGCTGGCCCCTTCTTTTCTCACTCCTCATTCCTCTTCTTCTCTTATTCTCTCTGCCTGGCAGCCCTGCCTGCTTCCAGCCACTATCTGTGACAGCCATGATAACAAGCAAGCACACCTGCATTAGGTTTGGACTAGGAGATTATCCTCCCCATTTGAGGAAGGGTTTTGAAGATTAAACATGCTGAAAAGTCACTGGTCTAGTCGGGCCCTGATGTCAATTTTAGTTTAAAATGACTATTAATGATTCCTTAGTATCAAAAGGCAACCCCAGGGACAAAGAATATGGATGCTTTTCACCTGGGGACTCACACAGCATGGTTGCATGGTCAAACTCATTCAGTCAGTTCCTTCTCTGTGAAGCTTGCCAACTTTCCCCAAAATCTGCAAGCTGCAGGAGGGCCATTGGCTTCCCTTCTGCCTCACAGTGCTTGCTATGCTGGGCTTGCCATAAATGCTAGGTCCTTCTTTTTTTTTAACCGAGTAAATAAGTGAATAAAGAAACGCATAAATGGCCAGTGGCTTTGATATGAATGCTAAATTGGAAAGGTGACTCTGTAATTTCTTATAAAAGATAAACAGAACCTTACCATATATTCCTAGAATCCCCACTCTTTGTTATTTACCCACCTAAGTTAAAAACTTTTCAACACAAACATACACACAGATTTATTCATAATTGTCCAAACTAGGAAATAGTATATCTATATAATACAGTGTAAAAAAAAAACCAAACAGCAATTAGCCCACAAAAAAACAAAGAAAGTACCTGAAGTGCTTGTTATCAGGTGAAAGAGGCTGTATTAGTCAGGGTTCTCTAGAGTAACAGAACTGTTACTCTCAAAAAGAACTTCCCTTCCCCGTGTCCTTGACCCCACTGAACAGCCCTTCCTTGTTATATGCAGCTCTCTTGAGGGCCTGGCAGGTTCTCCACCTCCATGCTCACTTAGGCTGCCCTGTGTTGGCTTTTGTTCAGTACCTCCTTAGCTAACTCTGTCTTGCCACAGATGCGCACTTGACCATCACTGTCATATTTACCATGAGATCTGGTGGGCTGGAAGATCTTGAGGGAGATAAAGAGATCTTTTATATCTGAGTTCTGAATGTCCAGTGTGATTCCTCACATATGAAAAATCTCTATAAATGTTTACTGGCTGAATGATTAAAATAAAAAGACATGGACGTACTTTGTAACCTGTCTAGCTTTGCCAGAACTTCCCCATCTTTTCTTTTTTCAAGTTATTGGATTATTATTATTATTATTATTATTATTATTATTATT
>CABHPH010117528.1:0-12615 GCA_902168325.1 Peromyscus nudipes | reverse complement strand
CACACACACACACACACACACACACACACACACACACACACACACACGTACAATAGCTACCCTGTTACTATGGCAGGGCTCCAATCACATCTTTGCCCACAGGCCTTCAGGCTATTCTCAATGCCAAAATACCTGGCATTTAAGCTCTTCTAAAATTATAACACAAACCATTTCTCTTCCCATCTATTTTTTTTTCTTTGAAAAAATTTAAAAACCACATTGACTCATTCATTTGTTGAAAGGAAGGCGAACATGTCAGAGAACAGGTGGTGGGTGGTCAGAGAGCAACTTCCAGGAACTTTCTTTGCTACCATGTGGTTTCCAGGGATCAAACTCAGGTTATGGGGCTTGGAGACAACTGCCTTTACTTGCTGAGCTATCTTGCCAGCCAAGTCTCCCACCGTTTTAAACCACACACCTTTATCTACTTACTAACTAGCCTTCAACATTTCTAACTCCCCCAGGGCAAAGAAACATCTTTACTGAAAACCCCTTCCCTTTTCCCAGAAAGAAGGACCCTGCTTGCCCATTCGATTTTGTTCCAAATACCCATTTCTGTCCCTAAACCACCCTTTCCCCAATTACGTGTTGCCTCCAAGTGCAGCCTTGGGACTCTTAGAGCTTATATCATAAAACCATGGCTTAGCTGGACATAGTAGTCATGAATGATTTCAATCACAGCACTAGGGAGGCAGAAGCAGGTGGATCTCTGAGTTTAAGGACAGTCTGGTCTACACAGTGAGACCCTGTCTCAAAAAAACAAAACAACAGTAACAACAAAACCCACCCCCTCTGACCTACCCTACGTGAGGGAGGCAGAAGTCATCTTTTCTTGGGCTTGACTTACACTCATTCCTGAAGTCTAACTTCTTTCTCTCAGGATAAAGACCACACATACCTATCCATCTCCACCTCTCCTTACTTTCCATTGCATCCAGCATGTCGTGAGTGAACACGATCAATGATATAATCATACATACAGAAGGAACAAAGTCACAAGGAGGACATGCTTTAAAAAACACTGACAAAACAGCTGGCTCGTTACAATTATCACCAGCTTTCTCTCAAGGCAATGACTCTTCTGTTGTTGAGATGGGGTCTCATTTAACACCAAGACTGGCCTGGAACTCAACATGCAGTAGAAGCCGGCACAGATCTCACTGCCTCTACTTCCCAAGTGCTAGGATTAAAGTATGTACCACCACGCCTGTTTTTGTAGTGGCTGTTTCTCATAGGACTCTGAATACATTAAATTCTTTAACAAAAGAAAACAAAATTGTGAGACAAGAAAGAATCAGAAAACAGTTGGGTAGTGGTGGCACATGGCTTTAATCGCAGCACTCAGGAAGCAGAGGCAGGTGGATCTCTGCGAGTTCGAGGCCAGCCTGGGCTACAGAGTGAGTTCCTGGAAAGGCACAAATCTACACAGAGAAAAAAACAAAAACAATAATGCAAAAATGTGTTTCATTTGTTTAACTCTGTAAAGCTGTGTTACTTTGTCTGCCTGAAACACCTGATTGGTCTAATAAAGAGCTGAACAGCCAATAGCTAGGCAGGAAAGAGAAATAGGCAGGTCTGGCAGGCAGAATAAATAGGAGGAGAAATCTAGGGAAGAGAGGAGGATGCTAGGGGCCAGCCCACTTAGCCAGCCATGGAGTAAGAAGGGAAGAAAGATAGATAAAGAAAGGTAAAAAGCCCAGAGGCAAACATAAGGAGAAATGGGAAAATTTAAGCTAGAAAAGCTGGCTATCAACAAGCCAAGCTATGGCCGAGCATTCATAGGTAAGAATAAGTCTCCATGCGTTTATTTGGGAGCTGGGTGGCAGGCCCCAAAGTAAAAAAACAAACAAACAAACAAAAACCCCAACTACAACTTACTGCTCTTGCAGAGAACCAGGATTTGGTTCACAGCACTCACATGGCTACTCACAGCTGTCTGTAACTACAGTTCCAGGTGATACGAAGCCCTCTTTATGACCTCTGCAAACACCGGTGTGTACATGGTGCATATATCCATGCAGGCAAAACACCCTAACACATTAAAGAAATAAATAAATAGCATGGTGGCTCACATCTAGTCTCTATGCTTAGTGTAGTGAGAAAATTCAACAGAGCCATTGTACCTGGCATGAATTCCAGAGTGATGGCTCCTAAGCCTTGAAGGAACCTTTTGTAAATTAAATAAACAGCACAGTGGTTTCCATCTATAATCTCTACACTTAGGAAGTAGAAGCAGAATTCAAGGTCTGCTTAGACTGCACAGATGCTGGTAATAAAGACTACCGTTTCCCAACATCCACCCCAGGATTATTAAAGTCTGGCTAATGAGCCTTATGTGAGGGGAATAACAGGGAAGAACTACTAGAACAAGTTTTGAGGTTACAAGAGAATGGAACATAACAGAAGTTAAAGAGTATAAGAACAATCAACTTCTAAGGATCGTTCCTCACTGCAAGTGGAGGCTGACCACTACAGATGGATGAAGGTGAAGTACACAAAGAGGTAACCTCTCCTAGCTGCTTCCATTCTCCTTCAGTTCATTTCTCTCGAGTCTGTCTCAGACATATCTTAGGTTGTTCTCAGCTCTCTATGTAGCTGAGACAGGCATGTACCACACTTGGTTTATGTGGTGCTAGGGAATCAAATAAAGGGCTTTAGCTAGTTGTGGTGGCATATACCTTCAATTACAACACTTGAGAGGCAGAAGCAGGGTTGGGGATTTAGCTCAGTGGTAGAGCGCTTGCCTAGCAAGCGCAAGGCCCTGGGTTCGGGCCTCAGTACTGGAGGAAATAAAAAAAAAAGGAGAGGCAGAAGCAGGTAGATCTCTGTGAGTTCCAGGTCAGCCTGGTCTACACAGTGAGTTCCAGGACAGCCAGGACTACACAAATTAAAAACACAAAACTTATATAGGGCTGTGTGTGGCACTCCATCAACTGAGCTTCATCTCTAGTCCTTTTTCTCAAAAAAGCAAGACTGTAACAGTTGACAGTGGCACTGAGAAAGGATTTGGACTAAAAAAGAAGCTACACTGTTCTAAAAACAAGGTGATAAATTTTAGAACTGCTTTAGATCCTCAGCTCCCCCCACCCCCCCAAAAAAAAGGGCTGGAGAGATGGCTCAGAGGTTAAGAACACTGACTGTTCCTCCAGAGGTCCTGAGTTCAATTCCCAGCACCCACATGGTGGCTCACAACCATCTGTAATGAGATCTGGTGCCCTCTTTTGGCTGCAGGGATACATGCAGACAGAACACGGTATACATAAAAAAATTTAAAAAAAATTTAGAACTGCTAGGCAGGAACAAGGGTCACCTTTGAAGACAGAGGTCAATAGTCAAAAAATGAGACCACTTAATATACCCTGGTACTCCACTGCAGGTACAGAATTAAGTGAAGAGTAGGATTTAACCATAGCTGAAGTTCCACTAGATAAAATAAGAAAGGAGGAGCAGGCTGGAGGATGTAGCTCCCCAGGTAGAGAATTTGTCTAACACACAATGCCTCCTCCAGTCAATGCCCACCCTCACAGAAACCTAGTGTGGAGGCACACATGAGATACTGTCTCAAGGGTGAAGGAGAGGTGGGAGGAGAGAAGAGAGAAAGAAAATGGGGAAAAGGCTAAAATATTGAAAACAAGGAGGTGATAATTAGAGTGATAAACTGAAAAGGAGGGGAATGAAAGGATGGTAGATCAATGAACTCTTAAGTTCCAGTGTGGTGGAAGCATTTCAGTGTTTAAATGTCTGAATACACAATGATGGCTACAACTCTAGGGATCACATATCCTCCTGTAGTGTCTTCATTTACCCAATGAGAGGACAATGCTTAAAAACAAAACAAACAAACAAACAAACAAAAAAACACTAATATATTTTAAAATGCACTGACTTGAAAACAATTTGTAGATCAAAGGGATTAGAAACAGTATATCTATCTTAGCTTACTATGTTTTGTTTGTTTGGTTTTTTTTCTTTTTTCTCTTCTAGTTTTTCCAGACAGGGTTTCTCTGCTTAACAACTCTGGCTGTCCTGGAACTCCTTTGTAGACCAGGCTGGCCTCGAACTCAGAGATCCACCTGCCTCTGCCTCTCGAGTGCTGGGATTAAAGGTAGGCACCTCCACCGCCTGGCTTCATTTATTTATTTTTCAGACAGGTCTCTCTCTGGTCAAGGCTGTCCTGGAGCTTGATATGTAGCCCAGGCTGGCCCTGAACTCAGAGCTTCTCCTGATTCTGCCTCCCAAATTCTGGCATGCTCTACCACACCCTGCTGTCGTGTGTGTGTGTGTGTGTGTGTGTGTGTGTGTGTGTGTGTGTGTGTGTGTTTAATTTGCTCAAGACAAGTCTTACTATGCCTTGAACTTACTATGTAGCTCTGGCTGGCCTCAAAACTCTGAGATCCACCTGCCTCTGCCTCTCTCTGGAGTGGTGGGATTAAAGGCATGTATCATCACAACCCATGTACAAGAAAGCAGGCTGAGCAAGCCAATGGGGAGCAAACCAGTTAAGCGGTCTTTTCTGCAGTCTCTTGCTTCAGTTCCTGCCTCTAGCTCTTGCTCTGGCTTCTCCTGATGAAGAACTGTGTGACTTGTAAACTGAAATCAACCCTGTCCTTCCCGAGTTACTTTTGGTCATCGTGTTTACCACAGCAACAAAAGCAAACACAACACTAGTCCAGCCAACACTGGTCACTCCCTACAAGGAAGTAAAACAAGATTAACCAGGCCAGGCAGTGGCGTACACCTTTAATCCTAGCACCAGGGAGGCAGAGGCAGGCGGATCTCTGATTTGAGGCCAACCTGGGCTACAGAGCTAATTCCAAGACAGCCAGGGCTACACAGAGAAACCGTGTCTCATCCTTGTAGGGAGAGACAAAAAAGAAAAAGAAAAGAAAAAAAAAAAAAGGAAAAAGAAAAGAAAAGAAAGGTATCTGCTTTGCAGAGGACCTGGACTTTATTCCAAGCACTCACATGGTGGCTCACAACCAACCCTAACTCTAGTCCCAAGGGACCCTATATCCTCTTCTGACCTCTGTAGGTAGGCATCAGGTATACATGATTCACATAAATACATAAATATATTCAGGAAAACCTTTTATATAAATTTTTAAAAATTATAATTAAAAACCACAGAGCTTTGTAAATGAGATAGACTTGTAAACATACTTGTCACAGAAAGTTATATTTGATCCTTGAATCCCACAGTAGAAGAAGAGGACTGACTTGAAAGCCATAACAGCTAATGCTTATCTTTTTTGTACACACCACTGTCTGATCTATAAGGTCTAATAACAAAGAGCTATATTTTAATTCTTATATTCCCTATAATACTTAGCAGGGTCAAAAATAGCATTGAATAGATATGTATAAGATTAAGAAACTTAGCCTTTCCAAATAAACAGATATAAATGTGTTGCTGGTATATGAAGAAGGTTTTAGGTTTTTTTTATTTTGTTTTGAGACAGGAGTCTCATTATGTAGTCATGGCCTGGAATTAACTATGTAGACCAGGCTGGTCTAGAACTCAGATCCACATGACTCTACCTCCACATTTAGCCAAAGAGTTTGTTTTGTTTTGGGGACACTAGAACATGAACCAAGGACCTTGTATATGCTAGGTTAGAGCTCTGACACTGAGTTACAATCCCTACCCTTACTTTTTCTTGAGACAAACTAGGCATGATGGTGCACGGCAGGAGGATCTCTGAGTTGGAGGCCAGTCTGGTCTACAGAGTGGTTACAGGACAGCCAGGGATATGTAGAGACCCTGTTTCCAAATTTTTTTTTTTTTTTTTTTTTTTTTGGGTTTTTCGAGACAGGGTTTCTCTGTGTAGCTTTGCGCCTTTCCTGGAGCTCACTTGGTAGCCCAGACTGGCCTTGAACTCACAGAGATCCGCCTGGTTCTGCCTCCCGAGTGCTGGGATTAAAGGCGTGCACCACCAACGCCCGGCTCCAAATATTAAAAGAACAAAAGAACATACCCAGCCCAGATTAGCTTGAAACTCAAGGCCTTCTTGCCTCAATCTTCTGCTCACTGGTATTACACATGTACATTTGTTAGACATAGTTTTAACTTTTCTTGTTTGTTTTTTCTTTCGAGACAGGGTTTCTCTGTGTAGCTTTGGAGCCTATTCTGGAACTCACTCTGTAGCCCAGGCTGGCCTAGAACTCACAGAGATCCACCTGCCTCTGCCTCCTGGGTGATAGGATTAAAGGTGTGTGCCACCACTGCCTGGCAGTTTAACTTTTTTTTTTTTGTTTTTCGAGACAGGGTTTCTCTATGTAGCTTTGCGCCTTTTCCTGGAGCTCACTTGGTAGCCCAGGCTGGCCTCGAATTCACAGAGATCCGCCTGCCTCTGCCTCCCGAGTGCTGGGATTAAAGGCGTGCGCCACCAATGCCCGGCTCAACTTTTTAACTTTTAACTTTTGCAAAAGATACTATCAAATGTTCAGATAATAAAGTTAGATGCTACTCTTCAAATTTACTAAGTTACTGCCCTTCTTTTCTGAGTCTTAAAGTCTCATTACTGAAACAGGAAATTACTTCTTTCCAAACAAGACCTACAAGTAAGTAGGAAGTATGTGTCAATCACTGTATTAAAATTTCTGTAGTCCTTACAGTCATATCTAAAACAAAGTCTGAATATTGTTTATCATCTCAGATATGACAAAGCTGTAAGATGAATATACCCTTAGAATATTCTAGAAAGCAGACTTTTACCAAAATGAAGTTCATTATGAAAGACTAAAAGCTCTTGCTATTAACAGCTAAGCACTGAAGATTGCAAATACTTTTTTCATAAAGTAGAAGAGAATCAGTTACTCAAATAGGGTATTTTTCTTAAAAGGAAACCAATCTTTTTTCCTCTAACATTTCTTTCTTGCATTGTAGGAAGCATTCCTATGAAAAAGAGAAAGGGCCTGGAAATCATGTTTGTAGTGGGTACCCATTCCAGCTTTGATCTGGAAATTCCAACCCCCACTGAGGCTTCGGTAACTGTCACACCTGCAAGGCGGGGCCAAGGGAGGACCCTGAAGACCCGAGATTCAGATCCGCCGGCTCTCTTGGTTCCTGGTTCCTGGACGCTGGAGTTCTCCAGAGAACACCGCCAGACTGCGCTACACCTTTCCCAGACCCTGTAAACTATCCCTTCACTTGTAAGTTACCCCACAAAATAAACCTCCCTTTTAACTACGAGGAGTGGCCTTAATAATTTCACCAATACACGTTACTATTCCTCTATCTAATCTTGTCATAATCATGGTAAATTTACTGTACTTGGAGGAAGATGTGATCAGATCTGGAATAGATTAGTTAACACACTCCTACAAAGAGGTCCAGGTTGACTCTCCTCTGCTCCATCATCACCACCTAAAACAACACCATTATTCTACTTGACCAAACATTTCATTTAGATTTCAAATTCTGACATGTTTTTCACTAGGACACATCTATCACATGACTACTCAACAAAACCAAACATCAGCTGCATAAGCAAGTTCTGTATAGATCGGCTACAATTTAGGTTTACTAGAATCTGATTTTAGTTATAAACATATAGATGACAGCAGACTAGAATGCCAGTGGTTTCGGCAATAGTTAATCAGCGCATTAGCTGAGAGTTAACCCCTACTTTCTCACTTTGGTGTTTCCAGCATCAGTTTCCTTTGTTTGTCAGATGATGGTAACAGAAATATTACAAAACACAGCCAGGGAGATGGTTCAGGGGGGTAAAGGCTGGCCTTGACCTACTCATTCTGGCACCTCTACCCCCAAGTGCTAAGTATACTGGCATATATCATACCTGGCTCTTCTAGAACTTAAATTATTAACTGGATAATTTTAATGACTTTTTAGATTCTACATAGATCATAATACTTTTTCTTTTTTCTTTTTGGTTTTTCCAGACAGGGTTTCTCTGTGTAATAGTCCTGGCCGTTCTAGAATTTGCTTATGGAGACCAGGCTAGCCTTAAACTTACAGAGATCCACCTGTATCTGCCTCCCAAGTGCTGGGATTAATACTTTTAACACTGACAGTCTATCGATCTCTTTAATAATTTTTGGCTTATTTTTGACATATCAGAAGCCAACAAAGACATCTGAGGTGGTCCTAGTTAGTAATGAATGCATTAAAGACACTTATTAGCCAAGCATTATCAGCAGGCACAAAACAGTTCTCCAGCCAAGAAGTAGAAGTGGAAATAATTCATCTGAATTACTATGCCTCTGCAGGATCAAGATTTTAGGAAGATAATGAATAAATTTCCATGTAGATAAAATAACCATAGCTTTAAAAATGACTAATTCAGCATACTTAAGATAATTATAATTTTACCTCATGTATCTTCAAAAGGCTAATTATGCAGAAGAAACAGCGATGATTACAGCAAGCTTTCTACCATTTCTAGACACTTGGACACCAAACAAAATGCAAAACAATCTCATTTTTCAAGGGCTCAATAATGAGGTGGGGTGTAGTTCAGCAGCAGTGCTTCCTTCTGGCATATGTGGAAAGCCTTGGGTTTGAACCTTAGCACTACAAAAAATAAAGTGAAACCTCTAATATACAGGATGTAACATTAAAAACAGAGGTTATAACTTATCCTGTTGACATTATTTCAAGTATGTAATTCTGAGACTTTATCTCTCAAATATGTATCTAAAATCTACACATCTTAGTTTTTTTTTTCTCTAAATCAAAAGAAAGTATGTATGATGCTGATGACTATTAGAAAAACAAAAGTTGCTGGGTGTGGTGGCGCACACCTTTAATCCCAGCACTCGGGAGGCAGAGGCAGGCAGATCTCTGTGAGTTCAAGGCCAGCCTGGGCTACAAGAGTCAATACTAGGAAAAGCTCCAAAGCAACACAGAAAAACTGTCTAAAAACAAACAAACAAAAAACAAACAAACAAACACACACATGACTCAGCTGGGTGAGGTGGTACACACCTTTAATCCCAGCACTTGGGAAGCAGAGGCAAGTGGATCTCTGAGACCAGCCAGCCAGGTCTACAAAGAAAGTTCCAGGACAGCCAGGGTTACACAGAAACCCTGTCTCCCTCTCCCCCAAAAAAAGAGCCTGGTGTATATATACATTAACACTTCTTGCAAACCTGGGGTTTTTTTTCCAGTATTAATTTCTTTCAAAATTTATTAATTTTTATTTTATGTGTATGGGTGTTTTGCCTGCATGTACGTCTGTCCACTCCTCTGGTGCCCAGAGGCCAGAGGAGAGCACTGGAATCTGGAACTCCTAGTTACAGAAGGTTGTAAACCCCACGTAGGCACTGGAAACTGAATTTGGTTCACTGGTTCTCAACCTGTTTGAAGGACCTTTTCACAGGGGTTGCATATCAGACATCCTGCATATCAGATAATTACATTATGATTCATAACAGTAGCAAATTACAGTTATGAAGTAGCAACAAAGTAATTTTATGGTTGGGGTTACCACAACCTGAGGAACTGTATTAAAGAGTCCCATTTGGAAGGCTGAGAACCAACACTCTAAAAGAAAAGCAAGTGCTCTTAGCAGCCAAGCCATCTCTCCATCCTCCAATGTTAATTTTTTTAAAGATCTTTTTTTTGTTTTATTTTATGTGTTGGTGTGTTTTGCCTGTGTGTCTCAATGTAAACAAAATAAAAAACACCTTGGCTGAATTCTGGGTAGAGTGTTGACTGCAGACAAGAAAATAATCAAAAATTCTGGAGACATTAATTTCAGGAATTCTAAAACACACAGCCTATAACTACTATTGCCAACACAATAATGTATCTATCCTTCCCTACTGGCTAAGCCCATGCTTAGAGCTCCATCGTATTTCAAGGCCTTTCCTCAGCTCCCAATATACATCAGGCCATTTAGTGCTTTCTTGCAGCACCTCACCCTTCTATCAGCCTCACATATCATGTTCCTCTAGGGTTTCCTTTTGCCAAAACCTATTAACATAAGAACATTATCTGTCTTGTTCACCATTACTGGACAAGTACATAATAGGCAGTACTCAAATAAATCAAACAAATCTGTGTGTGTGTCTGTGTGTGGCGAGTGCACTTGAGTGTGCAGGTGCATGAACCCAAAGGACGCCTTCCTTTACTGCTCTCTCTCTCTGCCTTAGAGCCTTGAGACGGGAGTCTCTTACTCAACTGGAAGCTCACTCTTTTCACCAGGCTGGCTGGCCCAGGAGCTCCTAGGATCTACCTATATCTGCCTCTGCCCCCTCATCCCCCTGCTAGAGTTATAGGCTAGCATAGTCATGCTTGGATTTTTTTTTTTTCCATGGGTGTATGTCTGTGCTTCCTGTGAAAGCATTCTTACCCACTGAACTATTTCTCTAGCTATGAACAAACTAAGTTTAAGAATCAAACAATCCTTATATAGTCAATCGATGGCACAATAGACTCATTTTAAAATTTATTATGGGTCAGTGAAAAATGCAAAAATAAATTATGAAAAGAGATGTTTATTTTGCTCGGTGTAATTGTGTAAGCCTTTAATCCCAGCACTTGGAGGCAGAAGTAGGCACGTCTCTGAGAGTTTGAGGCCAACCTGGTCTACATAGTGAGTTCCAGGCAAGCCAGGACTACATTACAGTGAGATCCTGCCTAAAAAAATTTTTTTTAGTATGTGTGTTCCTGTATGCAGGAGCATGTGGAGGCCAGAGGTCAACCTCGGCTGTCATTCCTCGGGAGTCTTACTACTTTGTTTTAGAAACAAGATCTCTCACTGGGTCCTGGGGCTTATCCATTTCAGAAAAGCTGACTGACAACTGCCCATCTCTGCCACCCTCAGTGCTGGGATTACAAATGCAAGCAACCATTTTCATCTTTTTATGTGGGCACTGGGGACTGAGCTAAGGCCTTCTCACGCAGCAAGCACTTTACTGAGCAAGCTATGGCCCCAGCCCCATGGCATACGGACCAGGGACACTCCTGCAATTCTATAATGAGAAGGTTGATAACAAAAGATTCAGAGTCTGAGATTAGTACTGGTTGCTCTTCCAGAGGATCCAGGTTTGATTCCTAGCACCCACACGGCAGCTTTTAACTATCTAATTCCAGTTTCATGCTATCTGGTGCCCTCTTCTGGCATCTGCAGGTATTGCACTAACAGTGCAAAGATACATGAAGACAAAAACACCAATATACAAAAAATGCACACCTTTTCAAAGACACCGCAAAAATAAATAAATGAAAGCAGCAGGAAGGTAATAAAAGGAAAAGAGAGAAGAGGACTGCCATACACGATTGAATAAGAAAGGTAGCCAGTGACCAAAAAAAAAAAAAAGAGACAAATCAGGTGTGGTAGCTCATGCCTGTAATGCTGGCATTTGAGAGGGTAAGGCAGGAAGGAGGACTGCCTAGACTGGAAGGCTACAGTGAGTTCTAGGACAGCTTATGTTACTATGGGAAATCCAGTCTTAAGACACAAGTGCAAGACAGGAAGTCTTGCAAAAGTCAGAACAAAAAAGTAAAAATAGTGTTATTAGTAAGCAGCTTGGTAGGTAGAGGTGCCTACCACTAGGCATGTGACCTGCCTTTGATCACAAGGAAGAAGGAAATCAACTCCCCACAAGTTATCTTCTGTGAATTACAGGACAGCCAAAGTTGCATAAAGAGATCCTTTCTCAAAAATAAAAAAAAAAGCCAGGCGGTCATGGTGCATGCCTTTAATCCCAGAACTTGAGGCAGAGGCAGGTGAATCTGAGTTTGAAGCCAGCCAGGTCTACAGAGTGAGTTTCTGGATGGCCAGGGATACTCAGAGAAACTCTGTCTTGAAAAACAAACAAAAACCGATGGGCGGTGGTGAGGCACGCCTTTAATCCCAGCACTCAGGAGGCAGAGGCAGGGGAATCTCTGAGTTTGAGGCCAGCGTGGTCTACAGAGCGAGTTCCAGGAGGACCATGGCTACACAGAGAAACCCTGTCTCGAAAAATCCAAAAAGAAGAGAAGGAAGGAAGGAAGGAAGAAAAAAGGATTGGGTGAGCAAGAAATAGAAGCCTAAGATGAAAAGACTTATTTTCTGGGGCTGGTAAGATGGGTCAGTTAGTAAAGCGCTTGCAGTACAAACCTGAGAACCAGAGTCTGAAGCTTTAACACCCACATAAAAAAGACGACATGACAACATGTGCCCACAGTCAACTCAAAAGTGAAGACAGGAGGGCCCCAGGTGTCTGCTGGCCAGCCAGTGACACCAAATGGAAAGCTCCAGTAAGGCAGGGCCAAGTGTGCTGGCACACAGTCCCAGCACGTAGGAGGCAGAGGCAGGCACATCTGTTCCAGGTCAGCCGGGGGCTACACAGTAAGACCATGTCTTTGAAAAAAGAAAAAGAAAGAAAAAAGCAAATAAAGGAATTAAAATTCCAAACGGACAGGACGGTCTTTGTTTTCTTCAGATGTGTTCCTTTATAGTTTTTTAGTAACCATTTATCAAATAAGTAAAGATAAAACCACAAACTACTTTTACTACTTGTCATACCATGACAAAGATTTCAAAGTTAACCAAATCCAGCAGCAAGATATGTTCACTGCTAGGCAGCTGAAGCAGAAAGATCATGAGTTCAAGACTAGCCTGACCTAAGATCCTATCTTTAAAAAAAAAAAAAAAAAAAAAAAAA